>CAUYQV010099351.1:0-10698 GCA_963574575.1 Galagoides demidoff | reverse complement strand
AGCTCATAGCAACCTCCAACTCCTGGGCTCAAGCGAGTCTCCTGCCTCTACCTCTCAAGTAACTGGGACCACAGGCGCCCGCCACAACGCCTGGCCATTTTTTGGTTGCAGCCATCATTGTTGTTTGGCGGGCCCGGGCTGGGGATTCGAACCCGCCACCTTAGGTGTACGTGGCTGGCACCTTAGCCGATTAAGCCACAGGCGCCGAGCCGAACACACCACTCTTGGTATATGGGGCTGACACCCTACTCACTGAGCCCCAGGTTATTTTAACCGAGTGATTTTTCTTTATCTCTTTTCTTTTCTTTTTCTTTCTTTCTTTCTTTTTAGAGACAGGGTCTCACTCTGTCACCCAAGCTGGAGTACAGTGGAATGACCCTAGCTCACTGTACGCTCAAACTCCTGGGCTCAAATGATCTTCTTGCCTCAACCTTGCTAGTAGTTAGGACAACAGGCGCCCACTATTGCACCCAGTTAATTTTTTTTATTTTTTGTAGAGATGGGATCTTGCGATGTAACCCAGACTGGTCTCAAACCATTGGCTTCAAGTGATCCTTCCTCATTGACCTCCCAAAGTGCTAGGATTACAGGTGTGAGGCACTGTGACCAGCTTGAGTGATCTTTCTATTGGTCTTGTGAATGGTCACTTATGAGATCAGGTGACAGACTGAGGGGGAGCAGAGTTTAGCTGGGCCCCTGCATCCCTCTCCACATGGCCTCTGCTTGTGGTCTGTGCAGCAAGGCAGTAGACTTCTTACATGGCTGCTCAGGGCTACCGAGAGTAAGATAGAAGCTGCCAGTCTTTCTAAGATTTAGGCCTAGGCTCGGGACCTGAAGTATAGTGAAGCCTGGCACCTAAAATAGACAGGCATTGTGTCAGGTGCCTGTAGTCCCAGCTCCTTGGGAGGCTGAGGCAAGAGAACCATTTAAGCCCAAGAGTTTGAGGTTGCTGTCAGCTGTGATGCCATGGCACTCTACCCAGGGCAACAAACATAGTGAGACTTTGTCTCAAAAGAAAAAAAAAAAAAAGACTTAGGCCTAGAACCACCACAGCATCATTTCTGCCATATTTTATTGGGGAATAGAATCACAAGGCCAGCTTAGATTCAAAGGACTACACCAGGGCATGAATAACAGGAGTATTTCATGGGGACGAGGAAGGGTCCGGGTAACCAATGAAACCCACAGCACATCATGAAAAGCCTCCGTTTTTTTTTTTTTTTTTTTTAGAGACAGAGTCTCACTTTATTGTATTAGGTAGAGTGCTGTGGCATCACACCTCACAGCAACCTCCAGCTCCTGGGCTTAGGCGATTCTCTTGTCTTAGCCTCCCAAGTAATTGGGACTATAGGCACCCGCCATAATGCTCAGCTATTTTTTTGTTGCAGTTTGGACAGAGCCGGGTTTGAACCCACCACCCTTGGTATATGGGCCCGGTGCCCTACTCACTGAGCCACAGGTGCCGCCCCAAAGCCTCAGTATTTTTTATTTATTATTGTTATAATTATCTGGCAGCTGAGGAGGGAGAAACCTTCTAAGTGCCTCAGCTATATGGCACCTTATAGCATCCTTCTTAATGTAGAGTTGTATGAACTAGAGCAAAAGAAAGCTTATAAATTATTTTGAGTATGGAAGTCTTTGTAGCAGCTTGATCAAAAAGCATACATCTAGATATAAAAATATTTTATTATACAGACTCTTTGGAGTTATACTTATTCTGTGCTTTTAACCAGGCAGTATTGTGTAGTAGCAGACTGTGAATCTTGCCTGTCTGGATCTGAGTTCTGGCTGGGCTGCTTACTAACTGGTGACCTTGGTTCCTTAACCTCTTCATGCTTCAGTCCCCTCATCTGTAAAATGAGAAATGTGATAATGTGCAGTCTGACAATTAAGTTTGTGAACTTGCTACCATGTGTGTACATTGGCGGCACTGTATAAACAACTCAGTAAGGGTTCATAACCTGGTATATCACAGCTACCATGTTTGTGTTAACATGTGGCAATGTCTTGCTGTCTGCCATTTCCTTATTCTTATTGTTACGTGTTGTTCTGTGCTATTGTGAGAATATCAGAGCTTGAATTAGAGCAACAAACAAACATGACATTTCTTGTTAAACTTGGCAAGAGTGGAAGTGAAATCAGGGACATGTTGGTCCAAGTTTGGGGATAATGCCATGAAGAAAACAGCAGTATACAAATGGATTAAACATTTTTCAGAGGGGAGAAACAGTGTCACTGGTGAAGAGAGGTCAGGGCAGGCAGTAACGAGCAGAACTCTGAAAACATTGCAAAAAATTGTCCAGTTGTGCATCAAAGTCATTTGCTGACTGTAAGAAGCATAGGGGACCAAGCAAACATCAATAGAGAAACAGGAAAATCTGCACTGAAAACTTTGGCATGTTGTGGCCCTTAAATCATGACAGTGCACCAGTTTACAGGGCATTGTCTGTGAGGGAGTTTTTAGCCAGTAAACAAATAATTGTATTGGAACACTCTCCCTGCTCACTTGATCTGGCCCCCAGTGACTTTTTCCTTTGCCTGGAGATAAAGGAAATATTGAAAGTAAGACATTTTGATGATACTCAGAACCTCAAGGGGAATAGTACAGCAGCTTTGATGCCATTCCAGAAAGAGTTCCAAAATTGCTTTGAAGGGTGGACTAGGCACGGGCTTTGGTGCACAGCTTCCCAAGGGGAGGACTTTGAAACTGACTATAGTGATATAGCTTCAGCAATGAAGCAGGTAGCACTTTTTCTAGGATGAATTTGAGAAACTAATTGTTAGACCTCTTAGCACCTACATTATGGGTGTGATATTGTGAAATATGTATCTATTAGGTCTTCCTCCCACCTCCTGGCATACAACTCCTAAAATCCTCAGAATTCCCAAAGTGGTAAATGTCTTTTTGTATGGGCAGCTTCAGAATATGGGCTAGTCAGCAGAAAGACCAAGGAAGGATTACAGGATTGGATCTTTCACTTCCACCCCCTACACAAGGGGAGAAGAGCTGAAAGTTCCGTTGATCATCAATCGCCAATGATTTAATCAAGCATGCCCATGTAAGGAGTTGGGGGAGTTTCATGATAAGCAGGTAAGCATAAGTAAATGTTTCCCTGAGTTCTGTGAGCCATGCTGGCAAACTAAATGAACCTGAGAAGTCACTCAGAAGCAGGGCGAAACAACCTGGGGCTTGCAGTTGGCATCAGAGGTAGGGCTCAGTTGACTCAGCACCCATAGCTCAGGGGTTAGAGAGCTGGCCACGTAAACTGGGCCTGGCAGGTTCAAACCTGGCCTGGGTCTGCCAAACCACAATGGCAACAAGTACAACAACAACAACAACAAAAATAGCCAGGTGGTGTGGCAGGTGTCTATAGTCCCAGCTACTTAGAAGGCTGAGGCAGGGGAATTGCTTCAGCCCAAGAGTTTGAGGTTGCTATGAGGTATGATGCCACAGTACTCTACCCAGGGCAACACAGTGAGACTTTGTCTCAAAAATTAAAAAAAAAAGAAGAAGCAGGGCTTAGTGTGGTGGAACTGAGCCTTCAACCTGTGGGACCCAATGCTATCTCTAGGGCAGACAGTGTCACAGTTGCATGGAATTAGAGGTTACCCACGTGGTGTTCAGTGAAGAGTTGCTTGCTTGCTTGCTCATGGGAAGAAATTCTGGTACATTTGCTTGCCGAAGTCATCTGTGTTGATCGTTGTGGTGTGAAAGCAGAGGAAAATCAGTTTGTTTTTTCTACTCAGTGTATTATAGAGAATTAAATTAGTTAACATCTGTAAAGTATGGATGCCACGTAGTACCTGCTAGGTAAGCATTTATTACATAAAACTATAATTCCAGGAGCCAGTCAGGGTGGTTCACACCTGTAATACTACCACTCTGGGAGGATGAGGCCAGTGGGTCGTCTGAGCTCAAGAGTTTCAGACCAACCTGAACAAGAGCAAGACCCCGTTGCTACTAAAAATAGAAAAACTAGCTGGGCGTGGGCGGCAGGTTCCTGCAGTCCCAGCTATTGGGAGATTGAGGAAGGATGATCACTTGAGCCCAGGAGTCTGAGATTTCTGTGAGCTAAGCTGATGCCACTTAATATCTGTAAAGTACAGATGCCACTGCCACTCTGCCCACAGTGACCAGGGGCGACTGTCTCAAACAATAAATAAATAAATAACCAATTTCAGATTTAAAAAAAAAACTTGAAATGTTAAATCTATTAAATAAAAGTTATAGGACACTGTTGTTTTGGACTAAGCTTCAACAGACAAGACTAAACATCAAAACGGGGTCACTCTATGTCACCAACCTAAACCAAGTTGTTATTTGACCTTCCAAGAAATCAGGAGAGAGCCAGTTTCCCAAACGGGCTAGTTTTAATCTTGTAACAGCCTGATAATGAAGTTCCCTCTGCTTTAATCCTTCCATCGGATGCGCGCCTGCAGGAAGCAACTTGTGTTAACTTATCAGTCATTTTTGTATTGTTCTGTGTCCCTGTCTCTGACTTTTGAAAGGGTAGCTTTGATAAGACTAATCCAGTCTTTGTTCTTTACTTCTGCTTCCTTCAGCACTTGGCTTCCCATGAAGCCAACCCTTTCTGCTCAGCTCCTCGGAACACTTATTCTATTTTATGGAGTGATGTGTTGCCTGATTCTAGAATCATAAATAACGCTAATTGAATCTTTAAACTAAATCTGTTGTAATTTTGTCTTTTTGACAATTCTAAGAACATCAGGAATTGCATTTAATAACCAGTAGATAGCCACAACCTCCTTTTTTTTTTTTTTTTTTTAAATCTGAGATGGAGCCTCAAGCTATCCCCCTGGGTAGAGTGCCATGGCATCACAGCTCATAGCAACCTCCAACTCCTGGGCTCAAGCGAGTCTCCTGCCTCCGCCTCCCAAGTAGCTGGGACCACAGGCACCTGCCACAACACCCGGCCATTTCTTGGTTGCAGTCATCATTGTTGTTTGGCAGGCCCGGGCTGGGGATTCGAACCCGCCACCTTAGGTGTACATGGCTGGCGCCTTAGCCGATTGAGCCACAGGCGCCGAGCCAGGATTTTTTTCAATGACATGAAAGATTTGTCTTTTATTCAAAAGTAGCAGCAGCAGACTGGAAGAGAAGGAAAGATGACGGGAAGGGAAGAGGCAGTGGCTGGGGAAAGCACTCTTCTCTGAGGGCTCTGGGCTAGTCTAGGGACCAAATGGGTCACAACAGCAGAGCTGGAACTCTGCAGAGCTCTGAGACCCCAAGGGGAGGCCCAGTTTCCAGGTGGTCTTCTGAGCAACTGGTGCTCATGGCGTGCTGTGCTTGCTGGAAACTTGGAAGTGCAGAGTTGTAGGCCTCACCTCCTGGAATGCACAACCTCCAGGGCTGGGTGAGCTTTAGGTGATACCCCTAATTTAGCTATACCTTCTGCATCCTTCGGCAGGTATGCTCCCTTTCCAAGCATTGTCAGAAGACAGAGCTAACAGGACAGGAGGAGTTTTAGAGCTTTTTGCATGTGCACACAACCTTAGCTGTAACACAATATGTAGGGGCGGAAGGAAGGAGCAAAAGGAGATACTGAGGGAACACATAAAGGTTTATTGACAAGGATGCTTCTCCCACATTACTTAAGATAATGAACAATTACGAATAACATCTAACAGTAGAGACTTGGTTAAAAATGTGTGCTACAGGCTGTGCCCCATCACTCAGTGGGTAGGGGGCCAGCCACATACACTGAGGCTGGTGAGTTTGAACCTGGCCCAGGCCAGCTAAAAATATCAATGACAACTGCAACAACAACAAAAAAATAGCTAGGTGTTTGGCAGGTGCCTAAAGTCCCATCTACTTGGGAGGCTGAGGCAAGAGAATAGCTTAAGCCCAAAAGTTTGAGGTTGCTGTGAGCTATGACACCACAGCACTCTATCAAGGGTGACACAGTGAGAGTCTGTCTCAAAAAAAAAAAAAAGTAAAAAAAATGTGTGCTACATTTATGACAGAATATGTTAAAATGAAAATATGCAAGAATTTTTATTTAAAGAAAATTCCTTTAGAGACAGGAGTTTTTTTGAGGGGGGACGGCAGAGTCTCAAGCTGTTGCCCTGGGTAGAGTGCCATGGTGTCACAGGTCACAGCAACCTCCAACTCTTGGGCTCAGGCGATCCTCTTGCCTCAGTTTCTTTCTATTTTAGTAAAGGTGGGGTCTCACTTTTGCTCAGGCTAGTCTTGAACTCGTGAGTTCAAGCAATTCACCTGCCTCGGCCTCCCAGAGTGGTAGGATTATAGGCGTGAGCTACCAGGCCCAGCCTGGGTCTGGTTTTTTTGTTCGTTTGTTTTCTGAGACAGAGTCTCAGGTTGTCGCCCTGGGTAGAATGCCATGGCATCATCATATCTCACAGCAACCTCCAACTCTTTGGGCTCAAGCAATCCTCTTGCCTCGGTTTTTTTTTTCTATTTTTAGTAGAGACAGGGTCTTGTTCTTGCTCAGGCTGGTCTCAAACTCCTGAGCTCAAACAATCCACCTGCCTCGGTCTCCTAGAGTGCTAGAATTACAGGTGTGAGCCATCCTGCCCTGAATAGAGACAGAGTCTGGCTGTGTTGCCCAAGCTAGCTGGGCTCCTCCACAGGAGGTTGCTGTGACCTGTGACACCATGGCACTCTACCCTCCTCCTAAATGGCTGGGACTACAAGCAAGAGACACCACCAACTAGGCAAGAATTTTTTTGTTGTTGTTTGGTTGGGGTTTTTGAGGCAGTCTCACTCTGTTGCCCCCAGCTAGAGGAGTTAGCCTAGCTCACAGAAACCTTAAACTCCTGGGCGCAAACCATCTTCCCACCTCAGCCTCCCAAGTACCTAACTGGTACTACAGGCATCTGCCCCCACTCTGGGTTAGTTTTTCTATTTTTATTATTTTATTTTATTATTTGTGACAGAGCTTCAAGCTGTCACTCTGGGTAGACTGCCATGGTGTCATAGCTCACAGCAACCTCCAACTCAGGCTCAAGCGATCCTCTTGCCTCAGTTTTTCTTTTTTTCTTCTTTTCTTTTTTCTTTATTTTTTGAGACAGAGTCTTACTATGTCACCCTCAGTAGAGTGCTATGGCATTACACCTCACAGCAACCTCAAACTCCTGGGCTTAAGCAATTCTCCTGTCTCAACTTGCCAAGTAGCTAGGACTATAGGCGCCTGCCACAATGTCCAGCTAGTTTTTTGTTGCAGTTGTCATTGTTGCTTAGCTGGCCTGGGCTGGGTTTGGACCCACCAGCCTGGGTGTATATGGCTGGTGCCCTACCCACTGAGCATGGGTGCTGCCACCAGTTTTTCTATTTTTTAGTAGAGACAGAGGGCTCATTTTTGCTCAGGCTGGTCTGAAATTCGTGAGCTAAAGCAATTCACCTGCCTCAGGCTCCCAGGGTGCTAGGATTATAGGCATGAGCTACCACATCCAGCCAGTTTTTCTACTTTTAGTAGAGATGGGGTCTCACTCTTGCTCAGGCTGGTCTGGAACTCCTGAACTCAAGGGATCCTCTCACCTCAGCCTCCCAGAGTGCTGGAATTACTGTAAGCAGCCAAGAATTTTTAGTGTTATGGAAAAATGTGACCTATTGCTATCCTCAGGAGAGTTAAAAGAGTATGTATTGAATAATCTTTTTCTAAAAGATGTAAGTGCATATTCATGCATAGAAAAGAGACATGAGGATATTCACCAAAGTATTGATACCAGTAGACTGGAGGTTTGTACAATTTACCACACGTAAATTGTATCTCTATTTTTTTTTGTTTTTGTGACACAGTTTCATTTGTCACCCTCCAGTGGGAGTGCTATGGCATCATAGCTCACAGCAACCTCAAACTCCTGGGCTCAAGTGATCCAGCTGGTTCAGCCTCCAGAGTAGCAGGAACCACAGGTGCCCAGCACAAGGCCTGGCTTTTTGCGGGGGCAGGGCAGAGTTTTTGGCCGGGGCTGGGTTTGAACCTGCCACCTCTGGCATATGGGGCCCGCTGCCCTATTCCTTTGAGCCACAGGCCGCAGCCCTGAGGGCTGGCTTTTTTTAGCGACAGGTTGTAGCTTTTTTTTTTTTTTTTTGAGAGAGAGCCTCAAGCCGTCCCCCTGGGTAGAGTGCCATGGCATCACAGCTCACAGCAACCTCCAACTCCTGGGCTCAAGCAAGTCTCCTGCCTTCGCCTCCCAAGTAGGTGGGACCACAGGCGCCCCCTACAACGCCCGGCTATTTTTTGGTTGCAGCAGTTATTGTTTGGCAGGCGGGCTGGATTCGAACCCGCCACCTTAGGTGTATGTGGCTGGT
The DNA here is from genome assembly GCA_963574575.1 of Galagoides demidoff. Lineage (NCBI taxonomy): Eukaryota > Metazoa > Chordata > Mammalia > Primates > Galagidae > Galagoides > Galagoides demidoff. Next base: position 2,405 of record CAUYQV010099351.1, on the reverse strand, counting down.
GCCTTAGCCACTTGATCCACAGGCACCGAGCCAGGTTGTAGCTCTTACTCAGGCTGGTCTCCCAACTCCTGAGCTCAGGCAATCCATCTGCCTTGCCCTCCCCCCCTCCCCCTTATAGGCCTGAGCCACCTTGCATGGCGTCAATTTTTTTTTACAAATATTAACATTGTTGGTGTATGATTCAGGTGAAATTAGGGGTGATATTATTTTTCATTTTGTTTTTCTGTTTTCCAACTTGCCTGTAGTTATGTGTTATCTCTTGTAGACAGGTAACAAAGTGACCATTTTTTTCTTTTTCTGGAGCTCTTTGGAGGATCTGGCAGCTCCACAAGGGCCAATGTGCACTTAGGCCATGTGCTGGGGGGAGAGGCTGCTGCTTGGCCCCAGGTTCCCCCAGCCCCTTGACCAGCCAACTCCAGCTGGCTCTGCCACTTACCCGTCCAGAACCGGCTGATTCTGGAACGGCCCTGAAAGCTGCAGTTGCCTTTGTAGAAGATAGGAGAACCAGGACCCAAGGGCGAGAGAGGGACAGGCCAAGGTCACTTGATAAGTGAGCTAGGTAATTATGGCTGGTATCTTTCACCCCGTCCTGAAGAGCCGTTCCTTTCAGCCACCACTTAGGAGACTGAGGCGGAGATATGGGTGGTTCGCCCAGGGCAGCTCTGTCCTCCTTTCCCCTGTCCTCCTACTGCAGACAACACTGCCATTATTAAGAGTGGACAGGTGAGCCAGAGTATGCCTCTGCCATGCAGTTCTCCCTTCCACCCTGTGAGGTCTACAGAGGAAGACGTCAAGGCTCAGGGAGGTTAAGGAACTCATCTTGGGAAATATAGCTAGTTACATGGCAGGGGATGCAGGTTTCCAACCCAGGCCAGCCCAGACTCCAGCTAGGGAAACAGGCCCTGCGGCCAAGGTCCAGCGAGGCCGAACCTCACAAGGCCGAACCTCACAAGGCCAGGGAGTCTGCAGCTCCACGCGCTCCACGCCTCTTTATGCCAAGAACTGTCGTGGGTAGCAGCGCCGGGCCGGCAGGGACTCAGCGTTGCGGTAAACGCGGAGCAGAGGTGTGGGGGGACCGCCGGGCAGCGGCCAAGCCCCGCGGGCGCCGCTGGACAGTTTCTGTAAACACGGGCGGGGCGGGGCGGGGCTGGGCCGGGCCGCAGCCCAGCATTTCCGGGGCCGCAGCGCCGGACCTAGGGTGTTCGCCGGGGACTCCGCTTCTCCAGGAACTGCTGCGGGCCTGAGGACGCTTCGGGCAAGGGCCGCGCCGTGGGACCTGAGAGTGCGCGCATCCGACTCTCTGCAGGTAGGCAGGGCGGGCGCCGTGGCCCGGGAGGGGGCGGACGAGGCCGAGGCGGGCCCCTCCACCACCGGCCCGCACCTCCCGCCCGGCCCTCTCCCACGAGGCCACCTGCGAGCTAGCTGGGCGCCCCGCCGGGAGCCTGTTGCCTTGGCAGCACGGGCGGGGCCCCGTTTCCTTGGCTGCCGGGCCTTCTGCAGAGCCCGTGGACGCGCCTCGAACCCCGCCGGCTCCCACCTGGGAGTCCGGGAGCAAGGACGTCGTTTGGAATTCGGCAGAGGCCGGGGCGCCTCCTCAGTGTGGCAGTGGCTGTAACCTCTGAGTGCGGCCCTTTACCAGGGCTTCTTTCACTGCGCTGGGCGGCCAGGTGAACGCGGGATGAGAGGGAAAGGAAGGCGGGGTCCAAGATCCAGGCTGCTGTCCAGGCTTCTTCCAGCCATTCTGGTCCAACCAAAAGTCTCGGCGCCCTGGGTCACGGCAGGAAGGTCAGCAAATCTCTACTCACGTTCCTTCGTCTGTAATGCGAGTGTGTTACTTGAGTTAAGAACCACAGGATTCTTGTTAAGGCTCGAATGCCACAAGGACTGGGAAACATACAATGAAAAAACTTTTTTTGCACAGTTGATTTAGAACTGGAAGAGATTTAGAAATTACCTTGTCCCATCCTCTCTCATTTTCATAGAGGAAACTGGACCCAGAGAGATTAAATTATTTTAAATTACTTCCCAAGATGACTAGTGAGTTGGTGGGAAGGGAAGGTCAGGATTTGAACTTGGTCTCCTTGACTTCTAGGGCGTGGCGATTTTTTTTTTTTTTCTGAAGCTCCCGGAAATTTAGGCTGTGTGTCCTTGTACCTGGAGCTCAAGCTTTTGGTGACCTGTGATGTAAAGATGGGGACATTGGCTCGGCGCCTGTGGCCCAATCGGCTAAGGCGCCAGCCACGTACACCTAAGGTGGTGGGTTTGAATCCCCAGCCTGGGCCTGCCAAACAACAATGACAGCTGCAACCAAAAAATGGCCAGGCGTTGTGGCGGGCGCCTGTGGTCCCAGCTGCTTGGGAGGCGGAGGCAGGAGACTCGCTTGAGCCCAGGAGTTGGAGGTTGCT
>CAUYQV010099350.1:0-101968 GCA_963574575.1 Galagoides demidoff | reverse complement strand
GGTGCATTCTGTTTCGGTGCACAAATGTTAATAATTGAAATCTCATCATGTTGAGTGTTACCCTTAACAAATATGAAGTGACCATCCTTATCTTTCCTTACTTTTGTTGGTTTAAAGCCTATTGTATCTGCAAATAAAATTTCAGCAACTGCTTTTTTTTCTGAGTTCTATTTGCCTGAAATATAGATGACCATCCCTTCACCCTGAGTCTATGTTTATCTTTTAAGATAAGATGAGATTCTTGTATACAGCAGATATCTTGCCTGAGTTTTTATATCCAGTCAGCCAACCTATGCCTCTTTAGAAGTCAATTTAAACCATCCACATTAATTGAGAATATTGATAAGCCTGGTAGAATTTTGGGTATCGAGTTTTTCAAATGTCCAGTGGACATATTTAATCCTTTCATCACTGTGAAATCTGGAATTTGACCAAAAGTTTCCGAGTGAGTTTACTTTGGTGGTAGAGGATTGAGCAGGTCATTAAGGAGGATAGGTCTGCGAATATCCCAGAGAGCTGGTTTATTTATAGCACATTTCTTCAACATGTGTATGTCATTAAAATATTTAATTTCTCTATCATAAATGAAACTCAATTAAGCTGGATACAGGATCCTGGGTTGAAAATTATTTTGTTTTAGGAATCAGAAGTCGATGACCACCTTCTTCTAGCTTGAAAGCTTTCAGCAGAGGCATCTGCAGTCATTCTAATACTCTTCCCCTTGTCAGTTATGGTTTTCTTAATTCTGGCTGCTTGCAGAATTTTCTCCTCCATATGAACTTTGACGATTGCAGAATTTTCTCCTCCATATTAACTTTGACGAAGTTAATTATAAAGTGTCTCGGAGATGTCTTATTTGGATTGAGTCATGCTGGGGTTTTGAAACTGTCTGCCATCTGAATTTCAGAGACTCTTGGCATGTCTGGGAAGTTCTCTTTGATTATTTCATAGAGTAGAGCATCTGGGCCTTTCAAAGCCACCTTATCACCTTCAGGAATACCTATAAAGCGAATATTAGTTTTCTTCTAATTATCCCATAGGTCTCTGAGAGAATGCTCTGTTTTTGTTCTCCACTTCTCTTCCTCTTTGAGCATTTGGGAGCATGCAAAAGCTTTATCTTCAATGTCAGAAATCCTTTCTTCTGCCTGCTCCATTCTGTTACTGAGGGATTCTACCGTATTTCTCAGATCTTTGAGGGCTGCAAGTTCTTGTCTCAATGTGTCAAAATCTTTGGTGATTGTGTCTCTGAATTCATCAAATTCTTGAGACAACTTTTGAAATGTTCCTTGATTTTATAATTCCAACTTTACCTTGATTCTATTAATCTTATTTGCAATCCAAATTCTGAATTCAATTTCTGACATCTCAGCCATTTGTTTATGAATGGGATCTTCTGGTGTATCTGCTATGTCATTCCTTGAGGGAGCTGATCTACTCTGATTATTCATGTTGCCAGAGTTTTTCCACTGAGTCTACCTCATGATTATTCTATACCGTTGACTACATGAGCAGATAAGGTGAAGTTGGTTTGGGGGCTCCTTAACCAGCCTTTTGCACAGGAGCTGGGACTGGCATCTGTACCTTTTCCCCTAGAGCTTTTCAAAGGACCCATACAGTACAACGGCCTGAGACACTAGGGACCTGCTTAGTGTGGTGGGGCTAAGTGGCTCTGTCTTGTTTTCACCTGTTTCTGTCCTACCCTAGTGAATCAGTAACTCTGGGTTGAAGTCTCAGCTGTGGACAAATACCAGCAACTAAATCCCCCCACCCTCCATGGGCAACAACTGGAAAAGGAAAATCAAACCTTCTCACAACCACACACCCAGTGTATCACTTAGGATAGTATTCTGGTGATTGGCCCAGGTCAAGGCTTCCAAATCAATTGTCGCAGTCAGCACTCAGTCTCAAGTGGGAGAGTTCAAACGGTGTCCAGCAATTAGAAAGGAGGAGTCTGCTGGCAACTTGAGTATGACTTGTTCTGGTGGTCTGTGAAGGCAGAAGGACCCATCCAGCAAATTAATTAGTCCAGGAAGGTTGATGCCTCCTTCCCCACCTTACACCTCTGTCACACGTAGTCACTGGTAAACCCACAGGGCTGTGACCCACTTCCCTCCAGTGAGCAGATGCTCCAGGGTTTTGCTCCTACCTGAGTCACAGGGAGATCTATGTGACCTTGGCCAGACCACCATACTCTGCCCCCAGCTGGCATGTGTAGCTGAAACCTGACAACCTTGGTGCTTAATGTAAGCTAGGGCAGTTCACTTAGTTCCAGCCCCACCACAGATTGATGTTGCTGCCACTTATATTTGGTAGAGTTAGCAATTCTTTCCTGGCTATATTCCCCTGTGGGCCAGGCTCTGTTTGGGTTCACAAAAACTGCAGCTCAGCCTTGCACTGTGCCACTGCTGTTGCACCAATTCTCATGGATGTGGTGTTTCTGTCTTGGCTACACTGTGTGTTGGGGCAGGTGCAGTTAGAGCTCATGATCAGCTCTCAATTCTTGCCTCTCCCTGGGCTGGTGCAATTGCCCCATCTGCTTTTGTCTCTTCTATGTTCCCCTGGGGACCAGGTGCTTCTTAGGCTCACTAGAGCAGCACTTCTGACTAAGCTCTGCTCTGGGAGTATGCTGTCTCTGTGCATGCATACTCTAGCCTCTGTCCCCTCTATGCCCACCTGAACAGGTACGTCCTCAGGCATACCCTTTACTCATGGGGCCTGTGTTTCTGTCCCAAATCCATACTGCCAGTGACTGTAACTGGTTGCCAAGAGAGGCGGGGAGTGCCTCTCCAAAATATCCCCAGGGGTGTGAGCCCTATTGTTCTCACCACTGCTGTTGCTGCTCTGTGTTGTGGAACACTGCTTGTCCCTCTCCCTCTTGGTCCACAGTCCTCTCTTTACCCCCATGTCACAGAATCAGCACAGACCTGCAGCAGCCCATGCCTTGTCCACACCTCTTGAGAAAATGCCCCAGCATCTAGACTTCATGGGGAACAGGCTTCCAGACCTCGGGGTGAGAGTGGAGGGGAGTGCTGGGAGTTCAGGCTGAAGGTAGAGAATTTATACAGTTTTATACCTGGTGGTAGAGTGCCACTAGTGTAAGTGGGCCCTCTCTGGGGAAGAAGTTCTGGTTTTTAGAGGGTCTCTTCTGTGGGATAAAATAGGATGATATAAGAACTCTGCTCACTTCTTTGTAGAAAGTATGCTGCAAATTGTTCTCATGGGAGAGAGGACTCCCATCAGCTTGGCAATGGATTTTGTACCTATCGTTTTTTTTGTTGGGGTTGCAGTTCACCTCAGCAGGTTTGATATGTATTCTTCAACCTTCTCTTTCTTGGCTCAGCTCCATACCATTAGCTTACTTGCTAAACTTGTGTCCTTTAACTCTCTTTCTGGATGGGAGCCTTTACAGAAAGTTGGCTCCAATTGGCCATCTTTCCTCTGCCCCCTCTAAACTTTTTCAAGACTGATAAAATTAGATACTGGGGCCCACAGTTATAATTTCTTTATTTGTAAGTATAGCTGACAAATCCAGTCTTTATAGATTTAATTAAACATTTGACTGCATCTTTTAATTACTCTTCAACTTGAGAGAAAGAAAACAAAAAATGAATAAGAAAAAATGAAGAAGTCATTAATAGGAGAAAATTACTGGAAAATCAGGAGAAAGTGTTTTATACTTGGGGATGGACCATAGCCATTTCTATCACTTTCCCTTTTAATGAACATTACATTTTAACTATATTATTCCTAATGCAAATTTGTAAAACACCAAATTTCTACTTTCCCTCTTTTTGTGAAATGGTCCAGTTATTTAAGTTTCATCTCAGGAGGCTATTTCTACAAAATGGAGTTAGTTGATGACCTTAGGTTCAATAGCTTTCCAGTAACATTTAGGGAAACAGCCTTATTCCGCTTGGACTGGTTTCCTGTTGGTCAGCAGAAGGCTGATGTTCTTCACTTCTTAACCAGTGAATTTTTCATACATCTGTTGACATAAAAGGAAAGCAACAAAACTTAATAAATCATCTTTTGTATAATGAAAATTCAAGCATAATGTACTCATTTTATCTGTGGTTTTTAAATCTCTGCTCAGCCATAATTTGCAAATGTCAAATAAATAGTCTACTTTTTATGTGTTTTCAGTCAGTAAAATAGAATGTAACAAGGCAAACTTGGTCTTTCCACATCTTTATGGCTGGTTTTCAAAAAATCAGTAACTAACATTTATATGCATTGCAATTCATAAAATACTTTTGTATTATTTCTACAAACCTGGAAGTAAGTATCTCCATTTTAAAGCTGTGAAGAAACCCTCAGAGAGTCTAAGCCACTCCAGGTCTTGTAGACGCTAGAATTTCTTCAGGCTCATTCTGAATGTCCTTTGGAATTTTAGCAAACCGATAGCAGTGTAACTTGCAAAATTAGTAATTAAATCATTTTACTTCTGTTTGATATGATTCCAGAGATTTCTGTGATGTGGATTCTGTGACTATCACACTAGGATATTTTACTGGTAATATAATAAAATAGAAAATAGAATTTCTGTCATAGGTAGTCATGTTCCTATTAAGATATTCAGTAGCCAACCCTGGACCGAGAAATGGAGTTGCTCTATTAATGCTTGATAGATTGAATTGAAGGTGGAAAAATCACTCTGAGAATCTTTCAGTGTTCTTTTATTAATGAGCCTTCTTTTCCAAATAGCTATTGTTATGAGTAGAATCCTTCAAACACAATATTATAACTCTTTTAACTACACTTAAAGCTGCAGATTCTCTGTCTTAGCTTCCTTACAGTTTTCTGGAGTCTGGTTATTGGGCTGAGAGCTAATGGAGAATTATTATCTAATTGATAATTAACTATTATCTAATGGATAATGTAGATCTGAATTATTTTCATTTTGTCATCTTTAATCTCTTTAGAAATTTTACTTTTTGTCAAATTAGAAAAGAGTGGGTCCAAACAAAATGTTTGAGTATGATGGGATATTATTATTATCGTGGTCATTGTTGTATCAGTTTGAAACATGAGTGTAGAACAAGGTTAGACAGCTTTCCATATGATGGGAAACCAACTTATTCTTAACTCTTATTTAATAGAAAATAAGATTCCTTACAAGTATAATCTATTTTCCTATTGGTCCCTCTACTTTCTGCCCTTAATAGAAACCTAACATTAATACTTTCCCAGACTTTGTCACTTGTTTTTTTTTTTTTTTTGCAAATATTCATTACTTGTTCCTGTTACAGTTATGTGAGGTAATATTGGTAATATTGTGTTTAACATTGTTCTTCATTGGAACTTTCTGGTCATTTATTTTCATCTCCAAATAGAAGTTCTTCTTTCTCTGATGTTCATATTGTCAGATGTTTCTCTGACATTCATATTGTCAGTTTACCCCTCCCTCACACTCTTCTGTCATTGAAGAATTTGATAGGATGTAACAAATCTGTTCGACATTCTATCTTTAAAATTTCTCTTCATTCTGCTCTTCAGTACGCTTCACCTGGTATCTGATACTGATGGTCACACCTTTAACCTCACTGTGACCTAGTTTCTGTCTACTGCTGGACCCTGACTCCAGGGTGTCAATCTCTAATGGTAAAATCTTTTTGGTTTTCTTACTCCCTTACTCCCACTCCTTTGACTTCCCTAACAACTCTAGACCCCAAAACTTCCAGCCAAGCCCTCAGTGGCACCTCTTGCCAATGCTTTGCCCAATTCCTTTACTGCTAACTTCCAGCTTTAATCTGCCCTTAATTATCTCCCTATCTCAGTCTCCTTACTAGCTATTCCAAACCCGATCCTAGCTTCCTACTTGTCAAGTTAAAATAAAATCTTCAAGCATGTAAAACCAAACAGATAAAATGTGAATCCCTCTGGACTAAAGTCTTCTAATGACCACTAGGCCAATACTCCTCTATGTGACCAGCCCCTCTTCCTTATTTTTATCCAGTCTCAGCAAACGTTTGAATTACTCTGTTCCAGAATTGGTCTTGATAGAATTCTTTCCCCCTATTCCAAAATACATAGCACTTCTCTCTTTCTCTCTCTCTTTTTGTTATATTTGTAACACTTCCCTTCCTACTCTCCTTCAAGTGATGGATGGACATTCTCAAGCATCTGCTAATAGCAAACGGATGATATCACGTCCCACCATTAGTGACTATTGTCCAGTGTCTCCCTTTGCACCAACATCTTGGTGAGACTCAGTTTCTTAACTACTCATTAATTCTTTAAACCATTGCAAAAGTGAAAATTTATTTCTTCATATCAAATTCAGTGGGCTCCTTTGAGCCTTCATTTTATTTAATCATTCTGTGAAATTGACATAGTTGATATCCACTCCTTTTTCCTGAAACTCCTGCTTCTTTGCCTTCTGAGACACCATTTTTCACATTGCCTAATGAATGAATGAATGTGTTTTTATCCTACATTTACATTTCATATTATATTTTATTTATTTAATTTTTTCCTTTTTCTATTGTTTCAGGTTGATTTGAGCATGCAAAGAATTAGGTTACAATGTTTGCATTTGTTAGGTAGACTCCCTATTATAATTGTGTCCCACACCTTTGAGGTGTGCCAAAAACCCTGACATTGTGCCCATTAACTGGGAACACACCCATCCCCCCTCTCTGAATTGATTTAAATTTGTCTCTCTCTCTCTCTCTTTTTTTTTTTTTTTGTAGAGACAGAGTTTCACTTTATCACCTACGGTAGAGTGCCATGGCATCACACAGCTCAGAGCAACCTCCAACTCCTGGGCTTAGGCCATTCTCTTGCCTCAGCCTCCCAAGTAGCTGGGACTATAGGCACCTGCCACAATGCCCAGCTATTTTTTTGTTGCACTTTGACCAGGGGCAGGTTTGAACCCACCACCCTTGGTATATGGGGCCGGGGCCCTACTCATTGAGCCACAGTTGCCACCCTTGAGTTTGTCTCTTATGTGGGCATGCATTAGATTGTCTATTGGCTTCATATTAATATAGAGTATATTGGATTCTTCCTTCTCCATTCTTGTGATGCTTTATTAAGAAGAATGTGTTTCAACTCAATCCAGGTTAATACAAAAGAGGTAAAGTCTCCATCTTTTTATGGCTAAATAGTATTCCACAGTATACATATACCACAACTTATTAATCCATTCCTAGGTTGGTGAGTGTTTAGGTTGTTTCCAAATTTTGGTGATTGCAAACTGAGCTGCAATAAACAATCTAGTGCAAATGTACTTATAATAAAATGATTTTTTTCTTCTGGGTAGATGCCTAGTAATGGGATTAAAGGATCAAATGGGATGTCTATTTTGAGTTCTTTGAGGATTCTCAATACTTCCTTCCCAAAAAGTTATATTAGTTTGCATTCCCACTAACAATGTAAAAGTGTTCCCTTCTCTCCACATCCATGGCATCTGCAGCTTTGAGACTTTGTGATGTGGGCTGTTCTCTCTGGGGTTAAGTGATACCTCACAGTGGTTTTGATTAGCGTTTCTCTGATGATCAGGGTGGATGAGCATTTTTTAAAATGTTTGTTAGCCATTCACCATTCTTTTCTCATCACCCAGCTTCCTGATAATCTATGTCAGGTGCCTCTTTGCTTCTTCCTCTGTTTATTTCTAAAATTTTGTTTACTAACATTTTTTCTTGTCTTTTACACTCTCTGAATAATGTCTTTCACATCCATAAACTTTATTGATTTTAATTTCAGTTCTCTTTTCTGGATCTTTCACTGAGGATCAGAATGTATATGCAAAACCAAACAAATCGAAATATTACCACATGCAGTGAAGAAGAACAACAACAAACACAGCAGCATTGACAACAACACAGAACCTGTCTCTGGATTGTCCTATGGCACTTCATTCTTGAAATATTAAAGCTAAATTCCTTAAAGTCCCCTTGTTTTAGCCTCAATTAAAAATTCTTACACTCTTTTGCCCAAATCATTTTGAAAATTATATCGGCTTTTGGTTTCACATTCCATCAATTCATTGTATTAAAAATAAGGAGATATTTCTAAAATAAAAATTTGATACACTCTTTTACCCAAATCATTTTGAAAATTATCTCTGCTTTCGGTTTCATATTCCATCAGTTCATTTTATTAAAAAGTAAAGAGATATTTCTAAAATACAAATTTGATTATGTTACTGTTGTTGGAAGGATGACATTCAAACTAGGTGGTTTGACATAAATAAGTCTTATTTCTCTACTGACTATCCTGCCTCTCCAGCCATATGAATGGGTTGTCCACCTTAGAATCATACATGTTTGTTTCATGCTTTCATATTTTATTTTTTCCATGAAGTGGGGAAAAAAAATCTCTATCTTTTATTAGTGTTAAGTTTTCTAAATTCTTTCCTTTCTTTCCTTGCATATTTTCTTTGCATCACAAATGACGCTACATTCCACCTCAGTTTCATGTGCTCTGATTCTTTAAGCAATGCTGTTATTAATCTCCCTAGCTCAGTCTATTATTAGATGGGTCTTATTTATTTTTACCTTGGAGCATAATTATGCAGACAAAGAATGAATGAATACTTCAATGAATGATGTGACTATGGGTCTCTGGAAATGAGAATCTGTTATTTTAATGTTTTCTGGTGATATTATTTGGGTATAAAGCATAGTGATGCTCAAGTTGTATTGCTCTCTGCCTGTGGTGTCCAAGTACATACATGCTCAAGAACATAGACATTCAGGTAGAAATGGAAATAAAAAGAAGCAAAAAAATTCATAACATACAGTATAGATACAGAAATTCTATTTGTCTTTCAGTAATTTAAATTAATTAGTCAATAAAACAAGGATGCAATTAATAAACAGTTGTCTAGTCATTGCTTCCAGTGCTGTAGAGAAAACAAAAACATATTGGGAATAATCTCTGTTTTCAAACCTTACTATCTAGTCATTGAGTTAAGGCATTTACTAGAAATTAGATTAAAATTTAATAATGAAAAATAAAAAAATATATAATAGAAACTGTCATTTGCTAATTCTTTACTATGCCAGTTACTGGACTAAGTGTTCTCCTGCATGGCATGCAATTTCCATAGCAAACCAATGAAATTTTATCTGTTTATTAATGAATAAATTAATTAAAGGTTAATTAGGACAGGACTTGCAAACATTCTAGCAAAAAGTCAAACCTAGGCAAACTGGTTCCTGAGCTCTCTATAGCCCAAAGGCATGTACATTTAAGAGTAAAAATTAAGTTTTAAGACAACTATTCCTACAAAACAGGCTTAAAAACATGAAATGAAGCTTGAGGAAAATCTTAAATATCAGGAACTCTTCTATGTACTAAGAGAAAGGGTAAAACATATTGGGTAATACAAGACATGTGAGGAAACCTTGGGTTTAGGAGAAATGATTTTGCAAGTGTCATAGAAACTTGCCTCATTGGAACATATGGTTTGTTACTGAGTTGTTGAAATAATGGTAGGTTGTGCATCTTGATTATTAGATTGAAAGCAGCAGGGATCTTCTGGACACCTCTGAGCATATTCTATTATTTGAAATATTAGAAGGAATAATCTGGTGGTGACTTGATGTTATTAGATTTGAATGGAGAACAATTCTGGAGATGACAAGGACACCATGTAGGAACCTTTGCTATCCTTGTATATGATAATGAATTTATGGACCCAGATTAGCAGTGGATAATAAGGAGGAAAGGCATTTTCTTTTTTGCTTTTCATTTTTCTCCAATGTGATTGTTTTTATAGTGTTATGGAGGCCTAATTCATAGATTATAAAATTTCTACATTTTAAGTATATAATTCAGCTCTTCTGGTAAGTTTCCTCAGTTGTGAGACCACCATCATAATCCAGTTTGAGGACATTGTCATGGCCCCAACAAGATTCCTTATGCTTGTTCATGGTTAATATCCACTTCTGCTCCTAGTTCTAGGTAACCACTAATCTACTTTCTATTTCTATAGTTTTGCTGATTCTGGACATTTCACATAAATGGAATAATGGAGTAGATAGTCTTTTGTATCTGACCTGTTTAATTTAACAATGTTTTTGATGTTTCAGGCTCATCCTAATTGTGGTATGACCATGTTGCATAGGACAAAGCAGCTTATTCTTCATATTATAGTACCCTGTGGTTGGATATACCACATTTGTTTATTTAGTCATGAATTGATGGACATTTGGGCTGTTTCTAATACTGGGTGAGTGTGAGTGGTTCTGTCATAAAGATTGTTATGCAAGTCTTTCCATGGACACATGAGATTCCTAGGAGTGGCATTGCTGGGTGATATGGTAAATTTATATTTAACTTTAAAATTTTCCCCCTTGCAATTTTTAAGAGGACAAAATTAAAGCTTTGAAACATGGAATCACTATAAAGTCTAACAATTCCACTACTAGGTGCATACTCCAAAGAATTGAGAACAAGTATTCAGAGAAAAACCTTTACATAACTGTTCATAACAACACTATTCACAATAGCCAAAAAGCGTGAAGCTACCCAACATACATGACCTGGATAAAACATAGAACAGATTATCATTCAGCTGTAAGAAACAAGATGAAATGCATTCTGTGACATGGAAGAACATTGAAACCTCATGCCAACTGAAAGAAACTAGGCACAGAAAGTTTCTATGATTTCATTTCTATGAAATATCCAGAATTGGCTAATCATAAAGACAGAACGCTGATTAGGAGTTGCCAGGAACTGGGAGGAAAGCAAAGAAAGGGTTTTGGCTGCTTAAAGGGTTTCTGTAATTAGATAGTAGTGATGGTTGCACAATATTGTGAATGTACTTTATATCACCTCAGTCATGCTTTATAAATGTAAAATAGTAGATGTGATGTTCTGTGTGTTATACCACAATAGAAAAAAATTGAGTTCTGTGTGTGATCCACAAACAGACAATTCTAAAACCCACATGAACAGATTAGTGTGCTTTGCTTTGGCGCACTGCTTGTGAAGAATCAGAAAACCCGGGGAAATGATCCCTTTCTTAATCAACCTCATTATGATTATTCTTGAATTATGTCTACTATGTCTATTCATGCTCTAGAAGTTTTACAGTTGTTACTTCTAATTTTAATAGTACTCCAACTAGGCGGATATTGTTAATCTCATTTTTTGAAGACTAGGGAATACAAACTCTAAGACTTTATATTTATGGTCACAAACCAATAAGCGCTGGGGCTGGGAGTCAAGAGAAGTACTCTTTTACTCTAAAGCTTATGGCTTTTATAGCAAGTTTTGTGGCTCTAAAACTGTTTGCTCTTGTACTAGCTGGAAGACACTATGCACGAAATAACAGCGAAACAAAGCATCATTATTGAAGAAGGCAGAAGAATCTGGAAAGGGACTCTTATGTGTATAGGAGACTTTAGTGTTTTAGGAAATTCTTATTGTGTTTAATGCTAGTGGACCCCTGGGTAAACTGGAACAATGACCATAATTAATCCCATATTGTAACATGACAGTTCTTAGCTCAATATATGCTTACCATAAGCTGATTTCAAATATTTTGGCTTACTGCCAGGAAGAACACAGAGCTTGTAATTTCAATTACATGGTATTTCAAGTAGAACCATGTCTTAATATTGGAGGGAGGGAGGAAGGATTAGAGTTGACTGCCAGGACAGCAACAAGGCTCAGACAAGGACTGTTATTTTTAAATTATGTTAGGGACTAAGCGGACCAGCTCACCCCCTGTGCTTGAAAACATTGCAAAGGCGAAAAGACTTAATGCTTCATGAGTCTTAGAAAAATGTAGGTTGTGTGAAATGGTTTTACAAAGGATTTCAACAGAAAGTTAAAACTCTTATATACCACATTGTATTGAGGGATAAGAGACTTGAATTACAATCAGCCTCCTAAGCTACGGGTTAGGATTTATGTGAAGTATAGATCTACAAATAGTTGTTAGAAAAACATAAATTACTTTGAGAAAAAGTAATTTTACCAAAAGCAGTAAACAAAACATTAAACAAATAAACAAAAATCATCTCCGAGCTTGAAGATAGAATACGAGGGTTAGAGTAGATATATTAATTATTTTATTATGACACTGTTTCTGGAATTCTTAAACTTATATTGGTTGGATATTGATATTTATAAAATATTTATATATTTGAATTTTTAAAATTTATTATGTTACAAATAAACTTCTCAAATTCTCTTGTATAAATTCATATATGCACTCACAAAGCCAAAAACTTCCTTCAAATCACAGAATAAAAGGGTAAAAGTTTTTAGTTCAATTACATTTCCAGGTTCATGAAATTTAGAGATCCTAACAGCATTTGTGTCCTCAACCATCTGATATTAAGTAGTCTTTCAACTTTTCCTTAATTTCTCCAGGTTAAAGGAAACTAAGACCTCCTCTAAGAGGAAACACATGTCTCTATTAAACTAGTTGAAGAGTCCCTCCTCCTTTAGAATGATTAAAATTTACTCCCCTTTACCTTCCATAGATTTTTTTATACAGATGTCTCACTAATTTCAATTTCCCTTCCTATGAATTCTATGAACCAACACCTTAAACCTTTCTAACTAGCGCCCTGGTAAGACTTAGACCTGCAAGTTCATCATGACATTCCCTTCCTTTGACCTGATTGTTAGATGCAGCCTTTGGAGTGGCTGGTATGCTAGTGCTGGCTGGCTTGCCTGGCTCCCAGGACCCAGTAGTGCCATCTTTTCTCAACTGTGTTCAAAGACATCACATTGGTACCTTAAAATAAGCCCTATGGGAGAATTTATAACATAGAAATCAGCAAATGCTTAAGAGCTTTAATTTTTCCCTGGAGAATTGGTTGTTGAACTTTACCAGTGTACCACTGATGGTAAGAAGCCAAGTGGACATATAGAAAATGATGCTATAAAAACTAAGCCACTTCTTTTGGGGCATCGCTGGCAAACTTTGCTGGGGATGTGGGGCTAGTGCACCTGAAACTTGTATCCTTCCAGAGTTTTCCTGGAGTTGTGTGTATAATAAGTGATTAGTATTTCCAGATTTAATTAAAGTGGGGAAATTTTCTCCATTCTTACATAAAATGTCAGTGAGATGCCATAATCTATGTGTCAGAGACATATTGGTTGAGTTGGAAAAATACTTTTAAACTTTGTTATGTTTAGGCCAGCATTTTTAATTAGTCAGCTCTTGATTTATATATTTTTTAATATCAACAAACTTTAAATTTGTGAGATTAATATAAATAATAATATAAATAAATATAAATATATATAAATATAAATAAATTTTTGAGAATAATATGGATCCAATTTCCTCCTGATCCACTCGAGCAAGTAGTCCTTCCTAATGGCTCCTAAAGCTGCAACCCTTTAACACAGTTCCTCATGTTGTGGTGACCCCCAACCATAAAATTATTTTTGTTGTGACTTCATAACTGTAATTTTGCTACTGTTATGAATCATAATGTACATATCTTATATGCAGGATATATTTTCACTGTTACAAAGGGGTTGCAACCCACAGGTTGAGAACCGTTGCACTGGAGAATGTTGATTTTAAAAAATGACAGAAAGTATCTTGTGAAGCTCTGTAGTGCCACACATTATTTTATTCCTAAAAGAATGCTTATAAAGAAATGACAAACAGCATATTCTATAGGCATAGCATGGCAACATTAAATACATATTTTCTTAGACAAAGTAAGTGATCACTATTTTATTTAAAAAAATGAGTACTGGCTCAGCACCTGTGGCTCAATCGGCTAAGGTGCCAGCCACGTACACCTAAGGTGGCGGGTTCGTATCCCCAGCCCAGGCCCGCCAAACAACAATGATGGCTACAACCAAAAAATGGCCGGGCATTGTGATGGGTGCCTGTGGTCCCAGCTACTTGGGAGGCGGAGGCGGGAGACTCGCTTGAGCCCAGGAGTTGGAGGTTGCTATGAGCTGTGATGCCATGGCACTCTACCCAGGGGGAAAGCTTGAGGCTCGGTATCAAAAAAAAAAAAAAAAAAAAAAAGAGTACTGTTGGGTCAGTTGATATATTTGTGAGTGCTGAATATTAAATTTAATATACACTTTGAGCTCATGACCTGCTTTGTTAATCAGTTAGGATAATAAGTATTAAGTTGATAATATGGCGCCTGCATAAAGCCCGTTAGAACAAAAATGAAAAGTGAAATAGTTTTAGCCCTAAAGACCTTCTGATTCTCTCAGAAAAATTATCTAACTAACCCAGGATAAAAACTATTAAGTAAATTATTTGATACAGACTGAATACTTAATGTCACTTTAGAGACAGGAGAGCTTTCTGTAGGTTGGAGGAGTTAGATAAAATTTCAAGGAAGGATTATACTTGATCTTCGCATCATCAAAGTCATTTCTTATCATTCATTTTACTAGTTAACATCATGCAGAATCTCTTTCTAGCTCTGCAAAGTAAAAGCATAAGACAGACAGAAACCTAGGAGCCTCAAGTACATATTATGGGATCCTCCTTTAGAATTTGATAATGTAGTTTACATGTGACTCAGATAGACCCTGTCTTCCAAGTTAGGTTTTCAAATGCCAGCCTCCTTTTTTTTTTTTTTAAGAAATGTGGTTTCTAACAAGATGAAGAAGATTCTGCTGTGTGAATAACATATTTCATATTGTTGAAATTGACTAATCACTTTGATCTGTCAT
Source organism: Galagoides demidoff (assembly GCA_963574575.1). Classification (NCBI taxonomy): domain Eukaryota; kingdom Metazoa; phylum Chordata; class Mammalia; order Primates; family Galagidae; genus Galagoides; species Galagoides demidoff. Next base: position 87,337 of record CAUYQV010099350.1, on the reverse strand, counting down.
GCACAACCCCTAATGTGACATTTCTTGGTGTGTGTTCTGTTCCTGGCTGGGGAGAGAGGCACGGTCATTGGTGCCAAGCCCTTTCTGTGGCTGCTGGAGAGGTAAAGCCATGCTCTAGTCAGGAGCGGGAAGCTCTGAGAAGGAGGTTCCCACATTCTGTGGGAGTTCCCTTTCTGTGGTTGATGTTTAGCATCTGGTTACCTTGTTCTTTCATGCAATATTGTACATGCACTAACTGAAAAAAAAAAATCACATAAAAAATGCCAGGAGCAATCTGGTTAGACAAACCGATTAAAAAATAGAACGCTACATGGATCACGGGTATGTATGGGAAAAATAAAACTAGTAAATCATAGAGTAAACTAATAAAACATACTGTTGACCTTAGAAAATGAACAAGTATATCCTGAAAGTGTTACTTTTACCTTTTTTCTGAAGCTGTGTTAAATTGCTACCTTAGTTCAAAGTGGAGAAAAGAAGCCAAAACCTGCTACCAGGAATGAAGTTGACAAGTCTCTTCTTTCATGATTACTTTGTATTAAGGCATAAAATTCCTTTTTGATGTAATAGGGTTTTTAAGAATCTGGAAAGGAATGTTAAACAGCAAGTGAAGGTTGGAACCTTGAAGCCAAAGAAGACATTAAGTAAACTCAACCCACCACATTACTCTGGGACTTGAATAAATTTAGAGCATGGAAGAGAAAGTCTCCCGGCCTCAGTGAATTAATGTTGGAGGAAACCGAAGCTGTACTATTTGCATGGAGAACTTCTGGGATTTTGAGGACAGAAATCCAAAAATCACTCTAAAAGGCTCTACCTTCAAAATTCTACTTTATGAAACTTTTAAGGTGACATGAACATCATAGTCAACCAGTCATGAAAAAGGTACATTTACAAATGTTTACAGAAAATGTCTACCTTTACACAAAAAAAGCCAAAGTAGAATGGATTTCTCAGGGTTACTCTACTACAGCTAGTCCTAGGATCATAGGATGGACACATTGGAAAATTTATTTTATAGACCACTTTGCCTTTAAGTAATGAATAGCATATTAAGTATTTAAATGTATTTAAAGTATTTAAAGTATTCTTAGAAATATTTAGCCTTGGAAGAAATACCTAGACCCTATAAAATTAAAAAATTATATAACACAACTTGGACATTTTCTTTGGGAGGGGGCTACTTACTCAGATGAAATTGTGTGTCCCATGCCATACAAATGTCTTATTTCTTTCAAATTTATTATTCAGATATTCAAACATTTTTCTTCCAAAGTACACTAAATCTTTTGTACCAGGCATGTATAAGAGCTATTTCTAGCAAATAACAGGAACGCTCATGATCATTGCGTTCAAACTAAAGCCCCAGTTCAACCTTGGAAGAACCATCAATTTCAGTGTCTAGCCAGGCATTGTGGTGGGCGCCTGTAGTACCAGCTACTCGGGAGGCTGAGGCAAGAGAATGGCCTAAGCCCAGGAGTTGGAGGTTGCTGTGAGCTGTGACACTTCAGCACTCTACTGAGGGCAATAAATTGAGATTCTGTCTCTTAAAAAAAAAAAAAAAAAGAAAGAAAGAAAGAAAGAGATTTTAAGAGTCTTCCTGACCCTGAAAAGTCTGAGTCAGCAAAAATTCCCTGTGGCTTCCAAGAGAAGAAACCAGCATAATGGCAGCAGTGACACAATAACAAACCAGCATCATAAAGGAATCGCCTTTTACATACTGGAAGTTTATTATTTGTTCATTGCTATGCTTTGATATATCTTCAAAAATCTCCATATTAATCCTATGCTATAGGTATTTTTATTCCAGGCTTATAGCGATAAAGCTGCTGCCAGGAATCTCTGTAACCTTTCGAGGTGATGCAGCCGGGAAAGGGCAGAGCCCGGCTCTGACACAGGTCCGCGTGGTCCCACAGCCTGCAGTCTTAATTCCAATAGAACATCTCATGTTGTGCAGATGCCTAATCACCTACAGTCACCTAAGTCACCCAGATAAACAATCCTACCTAAGTCACCCAGATAAACAATCCTTTGCATTCCAAGAAGCCACTCCATACTCAAGTTCATTTGTGGCACAGTGGTAGATACCTACAATTCCAGCAACTTGGAAGGCTGAAAGAGCAGGATTGCTTGAGCCCAAGAGTTCTGGAAATCATAGCTAGACCTCTATCTCTAAAAAAACAAACAAACAAACAAAAACAGAAAGAAAATAACAAGACATACATAGGCTATCCCCAGTGTAGACAGACCGTGCATGTGAAAGCCAACAGCAATCCTGCTCTATCATACCATCTGATGGCCCTTATGTTGAGTACAGCAGTTTTTTTGTTAAAAAATTATAACTGACACTAACTCATTCATTATTTATCCAGCTAATATTTGCTAAACACCTTTGCCTGGCAGTCTGCTGAGGAGTGTGCATTTCCGAGGTAACTAGTTGGGGTGAGAGGGCAATTTTTTTTATAAAATGTGCAGTCTTCAGGGATGAAAAACCTTTGGTTTTTTTCCTTTAAGAAGGAAAGGATTTCCTTGCTTGAAGGAATGAATGCAAACAAACAAACCAAAAAAAAGTAAGACAGGTTAAATAACATTTTATTTAAGCATCCTATAATTGTTTTGTTTTGCTTCTTATACTCAATGATATTAGTAGGGAAAATGTTAAGAATGTTCCTCTGAGGAAGACTAGTATGGAAATCAGTCTTTACACAAAACCATTCCAAAAAATTGTATCAGTAAATAAATAGCCTGATCCATGTTGTGAATAACTTAGATGGTGTTGATGGATATGATTCTAAACAGGACTAGTTTGTTCCTCTGTAAAAATCTGGGGCATCACATATGGATATTTCTTCTTAAAGATGAAAGAGAACTAGTATTTAGTTAAATGCAGTTGACAGAAGGCTTAATAAATGATTTATGCATAGGACAATCCGATGCATACCAAGTATACTATTCATGAATTAAAACATTTCCTCCTCCACAGCATGAAAAAAAAAAAAAAGGAAAAATGTATGCTAGCACACTTAGATTTCATGGTCAAATGTGATTGTTTGAGTGAAAATAAACTTGATTCCATTTTAAAGTTTTGCTGTGCTATTAAGACAAAACATTTTTATTTATTTTTGCATTCTTTCTTACAAACAAGGTCCTTCAGGCCTACTTGGAAAATGAAGATTAAACCTTGTGCTTTCAATAGAAAATTCTGTAGCTCATTGTCCCTCCGTGTTATCCATTGGAATGCTTTGGAGGCTGTGGGTCGGTGATGCGTGTTAACCAGCTCACTTTAACAAGTATAAAAGGTTAGGACTTCACCTAACAAATGGAAACAATGTAACCTAATTGTATGTACCCTTACATTAATCTGAAGCAAAAAAACAAGTATGAAAGGTTAAAAACAACTATAGGGCCTATATCAAAAATTGTGCTGGATATGTGAGTTGGTACAAAATTGAAATTTAGATCAAGCCCAATCTTGATTCTGTTCTGAGAAGTATACACAACACACAATAGATGCAACTTGGATTCTGGAGTTCCAGAGACCCAAAGTCAAATCTGGCTTGTTTTTTTAGCTTTAAGGTGTTAGGCAAGTAATATAATCTTTCTGACCTCACTGTTTCACTTAAAAAACATATGGTTAACACCAACTTTATATGGTTCTAGGAAAGATTACCTGCAATAACGTATGAACCAAGAGAACATAAAAAATGGTGGCTATTTAACTTACTTGCAGTTATTCCAGACTGTCCTGTATTCTTGGGCTGGAATAGCGTGACAAAGTGAACAGTCAACAAATATTCACAGAGTGTTGGCTGGATGCCAAGCACTGGGATGGCATTTGAGACACAGTTGCCATGAGGCTCAGCCTTGTCCTTAAGGGGCTTCCCTTCTGAGGAGATGGTGAAATGAGCACACGATTTGGCCAACCTGGGTTGCCTGCAGGGACGGTAATAGTAATGAAGGCAAGGCTGCCCAAATATTTTGTTACGTTCTCCTCTTATATGCATCAAAAATCGAATTGCTTCTCCCCTTCCCTGTGTGGATTTGTGTGTTTTGTTCCTGTGGATCAATGATTTTTGATAATCCAACCCATGCTATTGTAACAGCTAATTCCTGGCTAAGCTAAGTCAGGACAGTGCGGGGGGTGGGTTCTCATGTGCAGCTACATTCAAGCCATACTCCTTAGTCAGCAGCTGGCTGGGGACATCAGGCTGGAATATCCTCTCCAGCAATGAATGATATATGAGCACATTTACATTAGTTCTGAGACATCAGGGAGGATAGCATCCTTATTAAGGACTATCTCTCTTTAAGCTTTTCAAGTCTGCTAACTTTATTTCAAATTCTGGCAGGAAGAGCTATAAGGAATTGTGGCAGCTTGCTATCTGCATGGGAACCTGGGGGCCTTTCAGAACTGTACTGCCCCCCCCCCGCAGAGATAATGTAGGGCCTGTAAATCAACCCCTGAGACTTTCTTTTCTCTTATTGTTCTTATGGGCTTATGCATTTAAGTAGTATATTATATCTGATACGTAGACTGACTTACCAAACAGTCTTGACTAGTTCTAAACCTAGCAGTAGAAGAATTTGAACTTAAACTTACTTTTCCTGTAGCTGGGCTGGCATAGCTGTGACCTTGCTGTCATTCTTTACAATTATGATAAAAATTTTAGAAAACTAGTTATTCTAGTTTTAACTATTTGCTTTTCCAAAAAGAGTGCCTAAGTTTTCAAAGAAAAAGCTCTTAAAAATCACATACACACATATATATAACCTATACACACAGTTGCTTATCTATTCTAACTAAATATTTGTGCATGTATAAGCAAATCACATTGTCTCTACCCATTATATATGTATTCCTCTGTATCTAAGGACAGAAAGACATTAAATTATCATTCTAATTTTAAGTCAATATCAACTAACTTGATAAGAGGGTATTTCCCCCTCATTCAGACAGGAACAACTGGAGAATCTACCCTTCCCTTAGGCTGAAAAAGCAAAAATCAGAAAAGTGCAATTCCGAATGTTCTTGTTCCCTCACAGGTGCTAGATCACCTCCCATGGCTTCCATTGCCCCAAGTGAGGCACTTAGACAACGTGTAAGTGAGAAACGAGAGCTTCCCCTACAGAGGACTCTGAAAAGATCCCTTAGCTGTAAAAGAATAACGGAACACAGGAAAGGATCTCCTGAGGATTGCATGTATGTGGAAATGACCAAGTGGTATCTTTGTTTCAGTATGAGTAGAAAATATACCAAAGTTATCTTTGATTTTTCCTGAATCCCTTTCAGATTATCTTGTACATACATGATATGTTATGTGTATCACTGTTAGGTATCACTTGATTTCTTAAATAAGATTTTGAATGGATTGGCAGGCAAAATGACTATTAAAAATGATTTATTATAGCTCTGGGAGAACATGCTATACTGGCTTTCTAGGTTAGTTCATTCATTCACTCAACAATCATCTATCGAGCACCCTCTATGGCAGTGATTTTTCCACCAGTGTCAAGAGAGGATCGTAGGTGTGCCTTGAACATTTTTAAAGATCATTAACTAAATTATGATATTTCAAAGCATTGTACACATATATTTTTTAATTCTTTCTTTCTTTCTTTTTTTTGATCAACATAATTTAAGCGTGCCATGGAAGTTTAACTATAGGTTCAGGTGTGCCGTGTTTTTATAAGTTGAAAAACACTGCTCTATGGTAAGGCACCCTATGAGGTACTGGGAACCTGGAAATGAGAGAGAGGCTCCTTGCCAGAGTGTACGACATGATAGGAAGAGCAGTCTTGTGAGCAGAAGCTTAGGAGAGCAGAAATGTGGTGATGGATGTGTGCACAGCACGCACACGGAAAGGGAGGGGTTCCTGATGTTTCCTGCAGGGGGCAGAGTGAGCAAAGACAGCTTCCAGGAGAAGGAGGCCCCTGGGCTGACAGCGAAGGGAGTTACTGGGGAGAGTCATCACAACAGAGGCAGAGGATAGCCTGCTGGGGGCCACATGCACTTCCGCACAGCTGGAGAACTAGGTGATGGGGCCATGATGTTGGGGCAACAGGTTGTAATCAAGATGGAAACCATGTATCCTGCCTAGTACCATGATTTGTTGATATTGCCCCTAATTCTTTAAATTGAAATATTCTCATTTTCATTCTCTCTTTGCAATGAAGAGAGACTTGGGGAATTTAAGTGATTTGCTTCAGAGGCCACACACCTACTGGGTTATAGCACAAAAGGATCCAGAGCCATTCTCATCTCTGAAGCCAATGCTCTTTTCACTGACTTGGGGCTTAGTTCTCCACAGTATTGAATGACATGTTTACATCCTGAAAATTTGGAGGAGATACTGAGTGATTTTAATGCTGTTATTACTTCCTCCTCCTGGCAGAAATTAACCAATTTATCGGGGCATGAAGTTTTGCAGTATTATTTCTTGAATTCTGATAAGCCCCAACACTGTATTTAATTGCTCACAGTAGGCTTCTATTCTTTAAATGACTTTATATATATATTTACAATGTATTCATTTATTTATAATAGTATTTTACATTTCATTAAATATAAATAATTGGGGCTACAAGCTATAGCTCCCACCTGCAATCTAGCACTCTGGGAGGCTGAGGTAGGTAAGATTGCTTGAGTTCAGGAGTTTGATACCAACCTGATTCTGTCTCTACTAAAAATAGAAAAAACTAGCCCTTATAGTCCCAGCTACTCGGGAGGTTGAGACAAGAAGATTGCTTGAGCTCAGGAGTTTGAGGCAGCTGTGAGTTATGAGGCCCCAATACTCTACTCAGGGTGACAGATTGATACTCTCTCTCTCTCATATGAGAGAGAGAGACTATATATATATAGTTGGGTTAACCTTGGATTAGCAAAACCAAGAAATAGGAAATAGCAACATGATGTAATGGCTGATAAGAGCTGGATTCAGAATCTAGGTATGGGCATAGCCAATTTCTATCACATTTTAAACATTTAATTTGATTACTACCAGGTTGATTTCAATCCAAAAAAACCAGGCTGTGAATTCAAGACCCAGCTATAACTTGGACTCTTCTTAGTCTCAGTTTTTTCAGCTACAAAACAGAGATAATTGCTTTGCAGAAATAAGTGAAACTAGACAGCAGTACCTGTGCCTGGTCTGTAGCAGGTGCTGGACCAGGGCCATTTTTCTTCTCTTTATTCAGACAACACAGACCAAAGTCAAGGCTAACTATATGAAGACTTTCCCACTTCATTCTCCCAACTTAAATGCAACAGGGTTATCACTATGAGGAACAAGAGTCAGTCCAATTCTGTCCCCTCAGTAACAATCTACTTCAACTAAGGGGCCCAACTTTGGAAATTCAGGAAAAGACCACAGAAAAAAATTAGTGTTTAGAATGTAGAGTAACTTTTTCTTCAGTGAGGTGCCCCTTCTCTCGCTCATTATCTGATCCTGCCTGCAGGATTTCAGGCAATAGTTCTTTCCCGAAACTTAGTGCTTCCACCCATGTTTTATTACCACTCAAGAACACTGCCCTCTCATTTTGAGAGAAAAATCTATATCCCTGAAACTTTCATCTATAAGCCATAATTTGACTCTGTGAAACAAGAACTCTAATTTCTGTTCCATCTGTAAAATCTCCACTTAAATATAACAATCATCCTTTCTTCAAGGTCCTCTCTTCTTCCGATGAAAAATGACCACCTTCTTCAATTATTCTCGATGTGACTTTATTTCCAGACCATTCTCCCCTTGTTTTCTTTCCTCCAACACACCAGACCTAAGCGCAAAGCACTGATCATATCAGCAAAGTACAATCAACTGGCAACAGCCTAGAGGAGCTGATTATACTTTCATTAACAGTGTCTACTTTTGAAATAGCATTTTTATTTTTTTAATAGCATTTTTACTAGCTCCCACTGCCTTTCTGATGCAAACTAAAGTTGTAGTTAACTACAATTTCCCCCTCTTTCTTTTTCTTTTTTTTTTAAATATGAACTTCTATCTGGCTGTGTTTTTATAATCTTACATTTATGTGATTTTTTAAAAATAAGAAGCATAGATTATTTCATAATTCCATTGGCCTAGTTTCAACTTCTTCATAAATTTGAAAATTTGTTGTTGTGCTTCTTTTTTAAAAATCTCACTTTCACTGCCAAAGCTCCTCTTCCTCTACAAAAGTGGCCACCGGTTATTGCCACTCACCTCCTTGGCTGGAGCGCACTCTGCATAGTTATACGTAGTGGTCAGCCTTGGGTCTAGTCCTTGGCCCAGTTAGTGATTAAAGATTTCTTGGATTATTTTAAGGCAAAACTCTGTGCGGCAGATGCCTTGATTAGCTTGATTTGTGTCATCTCTGGGCTTTAAAGGGCTTTTTACAAAAGTAAATAAATATCCCAGAAGACTTGTGATCTTTAAAAATACTGAGGCTGCCTTTTCGTAACTTGGCTTTATTAAAGCCAAGATTAAATTGATATGTTTAACTAACTGGCAGTGACTATAAGATGAGTTACATTTAACTTCTAGCCTGAAATATTGGCCTAAGATGGGGCTAAATAGTTTGGCTCTGAAGTTGACTGTCAAAAAGTACCCAAGATTTTAAATGTTTATGTCAATTAACATGGAGAGTGCATAAAATTAGGCTACACATGCTGTAAGAAGTATACTTTTCTCTTGAAATATCTGAATTTTAGATTCCCAGACCTGGCAGGAAATCTTTTTGGCTCGTCTGCTTCTGATCCTAGCTGTTTTCACAAAATGCAAACACATGCAAAAACATTGTAATAAACCTCAGCATTCAGTCATGTTCAGTAAGACCTCAAAAGATGTTTGCTTTGAACTTGGTTCTAAAGATGGGCATACCTTCATGAGAATGGAAGATATCTTCTTACTCTTTATGATGTGGTTTGGCCCTTTTCAGGGTCCCAAAGTAAGCTTTGTTCTTTTAAGGCACATTAAATTCATGTTTTGGACTAAGAATTAACAGAGAAATTTCTTCCTATAGGACATCTTGGGGCTGAAGTTCCCAAAGGGGTAAGGGTTTTGCACCATGAAAGAAAAACTTTACTGCATCAAAGAGATGAGGGACATCATTGTGAGGCCACAGTTGTGCCCTGTCTTAGATTTAATGAAGCATTTGCATTGTGGTTTATTAGGTTGTTGGGTCTGGTATCACTTTGTGGCTTTGCCTTGGAAGTTCTTTCTCTACTGATTGGCCTGGGAAGTTAGTCCTAGGCACCAATGAATCAAATTCCTACCAGATTAATTCTTCCTGGAGTGAGAGGACTTATTTTTTCAGTTCATGCTACAATTTTCTTGGACTGAACTCACAATGATTGAATTTGTAAACAAAAATGTGAGTGGCTGTGTGTGCTCGGTAGTGAGTGGAGTATGACGCAGTGACACCTTCCGTCAGCTGCTTCTTCCATGTCCTTTCCTGCTCTGTTTCCTTTCAAAGCTTCATCCACCTTCCTTACTAATGACACTGCCGGACACCCTGCCTGTCCTAGAGAGAAGTTTTGACTTTAATTGAATTAGATCATGGTAGCTGTTGGGTCTGAAGGTTTATTTTTGGTAGGCAGTTTTGTTTGGGTCTTACTCCCATATTGTTATTCTTCTTCTTCTTTTTTTTTTTTTTTTAGAGAGATAGAGTCTCACTTTGTCACCCTCAGTGGAGTGCCATGGCTTAGGCAATTCTCTTGCCTCAGCCTCCCGAGTAGCTGGGATTACAGGTGCCCCGCCACAAAGCCCGGCTATTTTTTTGTTGTCGCACTTTGGCCAGGCCAGCTTCAAACTGGCTTCAAACCTGCCACCCTCGGTATATGGGGCCAGCGCCCTACTCACTGAGCCACAGGTACCACCCCCTTATTGTTATTCTTATATTCTACCTTTAGCTTATAAATTTTGTTCATCTCTGTTTTACAGCCGTTATCCAACTCAAAACAAGCATAGCTAATTTTTAAAATACCTTTCTCTACTTCATTTTCAGACTAATTTTTCTGTTGAACCTAAATGGATCACAAAATACGGCTTTCCCTCCTGTCTCTTGCTGCACATTAAATTAGAAATATGCACTTCTTATAATAATTCTCATTCATTCAGTAACTAGGAGTATTTTTTAGGTGTGCTGAGTGGTAAGAGATAGTGTCCACCATCAGAGTGCTTTGATGGTGTGTTTAGACCAGTGGTTCTCAACCTTCCTAATGCTGTGACCCTTTAATACAGTTCCTCATGTTGTGGTGGCCCCCAACCACAAAATTAGTTCCTCATGTGCTGACCTCCAACCAACAATTTTGTTGCTACTTCATAACTAATTTTGCTACTGTTATGAATCATAATTTACATATCTGATATACAGGATGTATTTAGGTGACCCCTGTGAAAGGCTCATTTGACCCCCCAAAGGGGTCGTGACCCTTAGGTTGAGAATGACTGGTGTAGACTGACCCAAATCTATGCCCCTCCCCCTGGGATGAGGAGCTCATAGGGTCAAGAAGACTCATCCTTTTGGAGCCTGAGCACGTCCTATGTACCAGGATCCTGGAATAGCCTGCATGAGTGATCCTGAGCCTGCTTCCTGGGCCCCACAAGCATCTTTACCCAGCCTTTGGTTCCCTACAGCTGGCTTGAGGTCTGAGGAGTAGGCACAGGCAGCTTTTCTGGGAGTGTGTGGATGAGCTTGGACACACAGGTCAAGATATCCATACCTCTCACAGAGCCCCTATGGTGCAGTGTGGTGTGTGTGGAAAGGGGTAGGGACACGGAGTCCAGAGTTAGTGCTGACTCCCCTTGCTGACCTTTCTTGTCTGCCAAATTATGGTGCAGAACTCAAAGGATTTAAATTTTCCTTTCCAATTGTGATTAAAATTCAGAATAAAGTTTATGTGATAGTTTGTTGGCAATGTGGACCTCAGATTGGCCCCCTGCCCCAGACCCTCCAAATATTAAGATTGTGTCTGTAGACCCCTTCGGACCAGTCAGTGGGTGGAGTTGCTGATGGAGTGTGTGGTGGTGCGCAATGGAGGCCGGACAAACCAGTGGGTCGGGACAGTCTCTCCAGAACAAAAGGCATCAGAACTGAGACCTGCTAGGAGCCAAATCTTACTTGGTCATGTCAGGAAGCGGTCACGGAAGGTCCCAGGGAGTGGCTGAGGAGGGAAGGAAGGATGGAGGTAGGGGAAGGAAACAGAGAAACAAAAAGAAGAGATACTGACTTGGGGGCCCTGGATATTTGGGGGAGCTTCTCCAGGTGCCCCTTAGAGGCCCCATGGTCAGGGCAGCAGGCTTGATGACGATGCTGCCTCACTCTCTTGTCTCAACAATTACTTTTTCTTAATATGTGTCTTTCGATTCTTTTTAACTCTAATGCCTAAGGCTTTTTAAAGGGTCGTTTTATCCATGATCAGTCAACCTTCCATTTACCCTTGAATTTACTTCTGAAAACTTATTTGCAAGTGAAGCCATCTAATAATTTCCTGCCATTGAAAGTGCAAGATTCTTCTAACGAAAGTGACACAGTCTGTGAGAATAAATTAAGGAGTAGCACTTGATTTCTCCACAGTCAAGTCACCTCCCTAGCTATATTTTTCAAGATTTAAACATGTCTCTAATTTTAAGACTTTTCATAGTATTCAGTTGGTTTTCTCCATCTTTCATGCATTGTAAGTCTCCTAATTACTAATACTAATATTTATCATGGTAATCAGTTCATGTCTTTTGTGCTTTGTAGACATTCTGTAATTTAATTCTCATAAGAGCTCTTGAGACAAATGGTGTTATCACAATTTACAGATATGAAATTGAGACCAGGGAGTTATATAACTTGTTCAGTGTTCATGAGCATAAGTTGCCAAACTGGCATTTGAACCCGTATTTGTTTGATTCCAAAAGCTCTATTCTTACCTTTCTGGGATATCACTGCTTTTGTTATCTTCCGACAATACACAGAGTCCAGGCTGAGTCTTAGTCTAATGACCAGCCCATGTTTAGCCCATAGGAAGCAAAAGAAACAGGTACGTAAACAGAGGCAGTGAGCTTGTGCACACTCGTGGGGCTTGCCTTTTCCAAGTGTCCTAGAGACCGCAGGAAAAACTTTCAGAGTTAGTTGTAGTAATTTGAATAAACTGAAGACCCCCTTTGTCTTCCCACTTGAAGTCACTTCTCTCTCTCATTTATTTGGAAGTCTCTTCTTTTTTTGGACAATTGAATATGTTTCTGCACACTTAGCCCCAGCAAGCCACAGGTCTCCTAGTGACACTGTTTACGACATCAGCTGCCAGACAAGTTTATTCATGCATTTTGTTTATTTGGTTTGGATCTTAATTCTGAAGATAGCATTCTTTATGGACTATTTACAGAATCAACTTAAAAAATAGCCCCTTCAAATAAATGTATTTAGGATTAAAAATACACACATTTGTATTTAAATGCACTTCTGTATTATATAACCTGTATTTGTTATTTTTCTTACAAAGTTGACATTATTCTGTAGACTTTTATTGTGCATTCAAGAATACAAAGATATCTGAGATAAGAAACTGGTCTTTTTTGTCGTTGAATGAAAAATTGTGTCCGTGCTGTGGTAGAGAAATATGTTTCCCTAGATGTAGAGCAATGCCTAGTGATATTACTTATCTGAAAAATCAATCACTTTTTAAAATTAAGGAAACATGGGCTGAGAACACGAGAGACGTCAAAGCCTTGCTATTTCACGAGCTTCAGGTATCAGTTTTCCCCATACTTCCATCTGAGTCACAGTTCAGGAAGTTGGTCACCTTAGCCGTTTAGCCATTTTGCAAAGACACAAGTTAATTTAATTTTAGAAGAATGCATGATATGTTTGGTTTAAATTATGAGGCTCACATTCGTATTCCCCTGACCTTGGAGAATTTATACAGGTACTTTACAGATTCCAAAGTGACATCTATTGATTTTTTTTTAAAAGCTTAATGGAAAACAATTTAAGGGCTTACTTATTTCGAAAGGTAAAAATCAAAATCGCTCACTGATTTTTACGAGATCAGTGTTATAATTAGATCAGTTTAAGATTAAATCAGAACAATACGAGTGTCCTTTAATTACTTCTCTAGATATATAACCAATAATCATCACTTTACCTAGACCAAAAGATGATTTGTATCCAGAGGGGTAAGGCACATGACCATGGAGATAGAACCACTCTAATTTTTTAAGTTTCACTTGGCTCTTACAATGATGCCCATAAAAATGTAGTTTAATATTAAAAATGACTTTTTTTTTTTTTGAGACAGAGCCTCAAGCTATCCCCCTGGGTAGAGTGCCATAGCATCATAGCTCATAGCAACCTCCAACTCCTGGGCTCAAGTGAGTCTCCTGCCTCCGCCTCCCAAGTAGCTGGGACCACAGGCGCCCGCCACAACGCCCGGCCATTTTTTTGATTGAAGCCATTGTTGTTGTTTGGCGGGCCCGGGCTGGGGATTGGAACCTGCCACCTTAGGTGTACGTGGCTGACGCCTTAGCTGATTGAGCCACAGGCACCAAGCCAAAAATGACTATTTTAAAATAACTTTTTATTTCAAAGTTAAGCACATATACAGCAAATCACTCAAATCAAATGTATGGCTTAATTACTTAATACATAAATAATAAGAATACAACCCAGGTCAAAAAATAGTATAATACTTTGCCAGACGACTGAAAAGCCCCATCAGTATTCAATCAAAATCTCTTTCCCGCTGCAAATAGTAAGTATTCTAACTTTTATAGTAATCAGCTCCTTGCTTTTAAAGAATAGTCTGATCATGTAAGTATGCATCCCTTGACACTATAGTTACCTTGCCAACTTTTAAAAAACTTCTAAACTTAGATGTAGATAAGTCTCTCTGAATCTGCAGGTTCCTCCTCCATCTGGCATTTTCTTACAAGTTATCTGTGAAGGAATGTCAGGCATTTGACCTGCAGAGTTTTCCACAGTCTGGATTTTGCTAACTTCACACCCTTAGTGCAATTCAACATGCTCTTCTGTCCTTTGTATTGTTCTGAAAATTATCCAGAAATGGGACACAGATCCTTTTAGTTGTTTGTGATTTTATCATCTTGGTAGTCATTGATGATTAATGCTAAGATCTATCCTTGGGAGTTGCAAAGCGTTGACATTCTAATTCTATCATTTTTATTTTTAGGTGGAATACTAGACTGTTTCTTTCATTTGCTATTTGGTTAGCCAGTAGTATAGTTGCTATAGTAAAGGCAGGATATTTGCTTGATTACTCTTCTTTAGTCATTTTCAAAATAATAGATGCTCGATTATCTTCTGAAGATAGCCTTTTTTTCATTAAATTTATTTAACAGATTTTAACTGCCAGCAATTATTATGATTGCTAAGCTCAAATTGACCTATCTTTGGCTCATGAGAATGTCTTCAAATTGGGTTTTGTGTCTTTTTGCCACGCCCATGATAGTCTCTGAGGGCTTACTTGCTATTGGGTAGTAGAAGAGGTTCTAAGAGTATATTGTACATTTCCTTCTCGAAACACAGAATCAGTGATTTTTTTGAAAAATCCTTATTTTTCTTAGTGAGAAATAGTATTTCCAGACCACAGTCTGGATACCAGTGGCGCTCATTGCCCTGAGTCAGTTGTTATTTCTAGCCCCTTGCTAGTTAACGTTGACCCTTTTCATTCCAAGAATGCTCAGACTTTAATTTCACATCTTTTCTTGTATCTTTATCCTTTTCCTATATCAAGAATTCTGCTTCTCAATGATAAAGATGACGTGGGATTATACCATCTAATAGTAACTTATTTGAGGCATGTAATAGTCTCAGAATGAAAATACCAATACATCTACCAATATGGGTACTGAAAACTAAAATAAAGAAAAAAAATGCTCTCATCATTCTCTGCAATTTTTTTTGTTTGTTTTGAGAGAGTCTCACTTTGTCACCCTTAGTAGAGTCCAGTGGCATCAGAGCTCACAGCAACCTACAACTCCTGGGCTTAGGCAATTCTCTTGCCTCAGTCTCCCTTTGAGACTCTCACTTTGTCACCCTTGGTAGAGTCCTGTGGTGTCATAGCTCACAGCAACTCCTGGGTTCAGATGATTCTCTTGCCTCAGCCTCCCTAGTAGCTGAGACAACAGACACTCTGCTATTTTTTTGTTGCAGTTTGTCCAAGGCTAAGTTTGAATCCGCCACCCTCAATACCTGGGGCCTGTGCCCTACCCACTGAGCTACAGGTGCCACCCTCTCTTCATTTTTTAAAGGGTAGCAAGAAATCCACGTTGTCAGAGCGTGGACCCATGTGCACTCGATTCTGTCCTTTCCCCTGCCACCTAGTCTTTGCCCAGGTAACTGTGTTAGTGTGCACCACCATCTCCTGCACTGAGGCATTTTGGTTTTCCGAAGCTTTTCTCTGCTAGACTGCAGTGTTTACACTTTCTTTTGGTAGCACAGGTATTTTTCTTCGTTTTTCTTTTGGCATAAAGCACTGATTTTAAAGTCTGATAAAAACCTAAATATTTTCTGTTTCTAGTCATGTGGTCTTTCTTTTTTCAGATGCCCAAAGAACCTTTTTCCTTTCCTTTAAATATAATGAATTCACTAGAAAATACCTTGTGGTGGTTATTCGTGTCACTGTTGTCAGGTATTCAGTGCAATGTGTATTCCTTTTTTTCTTTTATTTTAAGAGAGTTTTCTTCAGTTATAATTTTTTGTGTACATTCTCTTTCCTTTTTGTTTTCTTCTTCAGAGTTTTCTATGATTCATATATTTGTCTCCCCTACCAATCTTCAATGTTTGGACAAGCTTAACTAAACCTTTCCCTAAAATTATGTTTTTAAGATATTCTTAATTTTTTCTTGATTTTTAAACTTTATCTATTGTTCTCTTCTTGTGCTTTCTTTCTTCCTTCTATTTTAGTCTTCATTTCTGAAATTTCTAAAAACTTCTGATTCTCTTCTGAGCCTTCAATATATCTCTTTCTAATTTTTAAATGACCAATTTTGAATATTTTTATTTATTGAAATTAATTATAAAAATAATGGTCCATAGCACTACATTTCAAAAAATAATAAATATGTACATAATAATATACATTTTTATAGTTCGAGATAAGAATTAGAATCAGGCCAGGCTCATGAATACAATCCTAGCACCCTGGGAGGCTGAGGCTGGTGGATCATCTAAGCTTAGGAGGTCAAGACCAGCCTGAGCAAGAGCCAGAACCCCATCTCTACTAAACATAGGGGAAAAAAAAACTCGACAGGCATTGTGGTGAGCATCAGTAATCCCAACTCCTGGGAGGTTGAGTCAAGAGAATCACATAAGCCCAAGTGTTTGAGATTCCTGTGAGCAATGATGCCACAACACAATATCCAGGGTGACAAAGTGAGGCTCTGTCTCCAAAAAAAATTTAAAAAATTGTAATCAATAACTACTTACAAATTATAAGTCATTAGCGATTCTTCACTGGATTTATTGTACATCCAGTTACAATATCTGCTCACCTATTTTAAGAGCGACTTAGTGCTTTTATCCTATTTATAAAACTTTATGATTCATGTAAGTTCAGTGTACATCCAGAGCCAACTGAGATTTTATAATTTGTTTTCATTCATTCATTCATTGCTCAAACTTTTTAAATACATATTTCCAGACCCTGTTCCAGGACTTAGGGAGCAAAAATTAATAAAAACAACTTTTGTCCCCAAACAACTACTACAAGTAAGTAGGAAAGATAGGCTAAATATTCGGTAATTAAGATAGAGTGATAAGTGCTTTGAGAAAGCTGTGTCGTGTCAAGCGAGCACATAAATATTTTAGTGAGGGAGCCAGAGTTGCCTTCCTGACTTGAAGGACAGGGTGGAGGTGCAGGGGACATGTTCCCAAGAAGCCAGGGCAGAAGTCTGGCAAATTCATAGCCCTGTACATAATTTGGCAAAGCAGGAGGCAGGAAAACCAATAAGTGAGTAGGTCAGTGGAGATACATACATTTGCCCAATAACAATACTGCACTTTCTGGGTGCCTCATTCTTTTGCAATTTTAATACTCCTTCTACATCATTATCTTACATAAAACATAATCCAGTTGTTCTACTGTCCATACTTCATAGGTGAGGAAATTCAGGTTTGGAAGAAACAATGTGACTCTTCAAGATCTCATGGTTGATCATTTGCTGTGTTGGCACATTAAACTGTTTTGGAAAGAATGAATGAATGCTACTTCTTGTACATGACAATATTAATGAAATTAATCATTAACATAATAAAGTGATTGACACATAGCAGAGAAGATGCCTGGCTGGTACAATGACTAGTTCAATGTTCAGTGGATATCTAAGTCAATTCACTAATACTATCTCCATCAGTCATTCTCTAAGTCATTAACACCAGCCATTCATTCCTACAGCCAGATCCTTCCCATCTTATCCCTTCCACTGCTAAAAGCCACCCCTCTAAGGATTAAGCTTTAAAATAATTTCCTCAATCATTATTCCATCATCTTTATCACATGTATATGGCGCAAATGCAGTTCTCAGCACATCGGGGTTCTTAATACATTGCTTGTTAAATAAGCAAAAGGCTTGGTGCTTTTTCTTCTTATTTTTTCCCATAGTCCCTTGGTCTGTATGTGTCAAGTAACTTTTTCTCTGCATTCTAATCTCTTGTTTGCCTGTTTTCTCCAGGTAAATGTTTTATAGGAAGGATTGGTTCTTGTCCAGCTTTTTGTCCTAGCACCTTACACAGTCTGTGGCACAAATAGGTGCTTATAAATACTTGTGGAATAAAAGATAGGTGAAGTTTTATGAGTCCCTTTGGATTCCCTTTGTATCAAGTTACTACCCTTCTATAGCTTCTAAATACATCAGGTAGGATTATTGTTTAGTTTCATTGGAAAAAGGTTGGAAGAAAGATCATCCTGGTAGAGTTACCATGAAACTTTTTTTTAAAGGAAATTAATAGCAAAGTTCTTAAATATATAATGTTTGTAAATAAATGTGCCCTACATGCAGCCTGGTTGCATTTCATCTCAGGATTAGTAAAAGATAGGAAATATTTATGGATTGAAACAAGAAAAGCATGGTGTAGTGAAAAATGGCAATATATCAAGAAGAATGTGGGTCTGTCCTACCTCTTTCTCTGGGATATTCCATCTCACTGAGAATGTTCCCCTAACTATAAAATAAGCAGGGGAACACAAAAGCCCTCATCTCTAATAGCTGTTATCCCATGTCACATGTTAAGCAATAATTACATCAGTCTCTTTTTTTCCCTTCCTTCTCTGGGTTTGTAATATATTTTCTAACTCAAATTTAAAACGTTTTTATCTCAACTGAGATTATATTAAGAACTTATGATAAGTGAAAACACATTTCAGGAAATAGCTTTTTTACTTTTTTTTAAGGTCTAATTTCCATGTATTCTGTCTTTTTCCTCCTTCACACGCTCCTGTCTGCTTCCCCTGCAACCCCTTTTCCTTCTTTGTTTTTCAAGGGAAATTGCATTTGGGCATTTTTGATTCATGCCAAGGTAATTACTAAAATATTATGTGGTCAAAATGACTTGATATTTAAAATGCCAATTCTTTAAAATTAAGAAAAGGATGACTGAAATTGATATCTTTGTACCTTGAAAGATATTTTATTTTGTTAGCACCCCCAGTGGGAAGCGAAGGGAAAGTCAGCATTTCAGTGGTCCCACGCTGGAAGTAGGAAAGTTGAGGTAGATGTATTACATCCCGTCTCTTCCGACCCTAAGAATCAGAGGTCTTAATGTCTCATTTGGCCTTGTATCACATTTGTAATCACCTCAGCCAAGTGTTAGTTTACTCTGTATTTTCCTCCTAGAGTCTTTTT
The DNA here is from genome assembly GCA_963574575.1 of Galagoides demidoff. Taxonomy (NCBI): domain Eukaryota; kingdom Metazoa; phylum Chordata; class Mammalia; order Primates; family Galagidae; genus Galagoides; species Galagoides demidoff. The sequence goes on along the minus strand of CAUYQV010099350.1, from coordinate 68,513 downwards.
CTTTATGCTTCACCAGAAAGTAATTTTTACTTGGGGCCACCGTATCAGTACTTTTTGAATGACAATTGCAGCCAAATTCAAGTCTTACGTATGGTCTTTGAAACAAAAGCATGAGTTTCTCTTTTTTCTGTGGTGTAGATATTGAAAAGATCTGGCACTCTGGAAAGAAGTGAAGCTCTCAAGAAGCCTGCTTCATTTAGATTTGATTGTCAAGAAAACTGTCAGTCATCACCAGGTCTTAGCAGAAGACTCCAAGTGTCCAGACAAATTGGGAAAACCCATTGCACTCCAGCTCTAAGGAAACAAATTGCCCTCTTCACTAGGGTTCCAGGGTCTTCTTTCTTGCATCTCATGCTTATCCCACAAATGTTCAGAAGCTAGCCAGCCAGGCCCCCCATGCTGGCTGCTCCAAAAAGGATATCTATAACTCCAAGCAGTTTGTCACCTTGTATTCTCACTTCTGGCAACACAGGCAAAGGGTAAGGGATTATTAGCACAGAAAGGAGTAGTTTAGTCACACAGAAAAGCCATGGAAGAACCAGTAACACTCTTAGGTTAGTTGTCCAAATGATGGGGGAAAGAGTGTAGCAAATTCAACTCAAAAAGATAGTTTATTTGAAGTAAGTTTCCACCTCTCTCTGTGCACTTTGACTTAAATTCCTCACAGTTTAGGGGATTTCTGTGGGTTTTATTTTTCTAAATAGTTTACTCTTTGGTTTAAGTAAATAGAACTATCTAATCTCTTTCATCAATTTATCCATTGAAAATCTTGGAGTCATTTAGAAATACAACATATTAATTTTTCACTGGTGGAAACCATGATCTGGGAAGAAATATTATCATCTCTGTGGTTTGACCTGTGATTTCTGGGCTTTTAGGAGTATTAGTATTTTATTCCTAGCTTAATTTTTGTTTTGACAAGATCATACTTCCTCTTCAGCTTCCCCAAGTGTTTTAAAGTTTGTTGCAAGTTTTTAAAAATAATAAAAAACTTTTATTGCAAGTTTTTTAAAAATAAGATGAATTTATGTATTAGATTTTTTTTTTAATTTCAGTAATGTAAAGGAACATCAGACTAGAATCCAGTCTGAGCAATGATTTTCCTAGCTCACTGACTTTAAGGACTTGAGGTCAACCTTCCTGGTTTCAATGTCCCTAAGTATCAAATTGGCCTAAGGACATCTTTTCCTCAAGGAGATAATATATGTAAGAGTACTTGAATGGTTAGAAAATATTCTGTAGAAACAAATGTAAGCTTTATGTACATGTATTAAGTTATCTCTTAAACACATATGGTATCTTATAATTTATCGTTTCATGGTATTCTGAATTTGTTTCCAAATATCTGTAGTCTGTAGTCATAGAGTTTAAAAATGTAACTTATGACAAGTTGTTTGGCAATTTTGGCCAACAATGCTTAGGGGAGTTAGGGATATATATTAAACTTAATGTTTTAGATTTCAATCATTTAAATCTCAGTGAATAATAGTACTTAATGAACTTCTAGTACATGCACAAATAATGGAGAATTAAGGTAAGAAAGATTAGATATAAAGAGGGGATATAAAGGTTATTGGTCTGTCCTCTTTCCCCAGTATTGTTTAAGTCCCTGTGTTAAATCTTCACACCAATGTATAGAATACAGAATTTATGATTTGTTTTCTTAACCTAATTTTAAGAGTTTGTTTATAAAACTATGACAGAAAATTTTATACAATTTGTCTAACATTTTGTCCTAAGATTTAGTCAGCTACTCTAGCTGGTTATTTGTTTACACAAACTAAAATCCACTTAAAAGCTATCTTATTGTCTTGAAAAAATTGTCATTTCCTTCAACGAGTAAGAATTTGCAAAGTGGCGGATCCCATAGCTGAGACGATGGAGGATAGTAAAGATTTGGTGTTGCTTTCAGATCTCACTGATTTTCATCATCCTTTCATACCTTTTCTCCCCTTCTCCTGGATTTTTCAACCTCTCTTCCTTTTTACCTCTAGGGAGAAGGCTCTAGTGAAGGACATGCATTGAAGACCTACATGGAAGAAGTGAGTTTAAGATGGCCTTATAACACTCACTGAGGCTTTCCCCATCCACCTGTAGGGTTTTTAGTCTGCATATGTTCAATGGGGATGTCCATAAAACCAAGATAATAAATGATATGTTATCAAAATAGTTTTTGCTTTGCACTTGTAGAAAGATACTGTGTGTGAATTCAGTCACCCTGAACATGAAGGTAAAACTAACTACAGAAACCTAGTGCTCTCTTATATTTTCATTCACAGACATTTGTTGATATCCTACTAAATGAGGATCATGTGTTTTGTGTTGGGCATGCACAGAAAAAACATGATCATTGTTCTCATTGGGAGAATTATCTATACTATTCTGCATTCATTCATGTGACAAATGCTCTTTAGGTTGTTATTTGTATAAATCCTTCCACAAAGTGCCATCCCGGCAATTAAAATGTATGGTAGATTTCCCTTCAAAACTTTTTAGACTTTTGGATTTATTTTTGGAGATATCCAAGGGTGTTCTGTGTCATAGAAATTCTGACTGACTGCAAACTATTTGGGAACTCTCAGATACACCAGTGGAAGTGACCATGAAACTCTCAGTTTGCAGCCAAACCATAATGGCTGCTAAACTACCTAAATCTCATGCAGGTGAAAGGAACTGGTGCAGGAGATATCATAGCAGCACAAAATATCTGGTTTGATTATTACTTCTCAACAGAACAGAATCCATTTCACTAAATATTATAGCCTGTGTAAATTCACAGAAAAACTGTTATGAGTGGCCTCCTGAGGGTGCTCTCTAGTCTGTACATTTGTTCAGAGGATTGTGCCCATACTTAAACTCTAACTTCCAAATATCACTTGGAGAAGAAAAAGAAAATTAGAGTGACCAGTAACCTTTGAGCTCTAACATTTCTGATTTGCACACTTATTTAGAGGTGGTTGAGGCTTTGCCAAAGGCACACAGAGAAGGAAGAGCAAAAGGAAAGAAAGGAATATAAATTAGTTCAGTTACTGTGGAAAACTGTATGGAGATTCCTCAAAAAATTAAAACAAGAAATACCATATATGATTTAGCCATGGAGTTAAAAAATGTAACTTATACAAATTGACAAGTTGTTTGGCAATTTTGGCCAAGAATGCTTAGATAAGTTAGGGATGTATATTAAAAAACTAAAACAAGAACTACCATATATGATTTAGTCATATAGAGTTTAAAAATGTAACTTTTAATCAGTTCCATGACTGGGTGTATATTTAAAAGAAAGGAGGTACAAAGAAGAGATATCTGCACTTCTATGCTTATGGAAGCCCTATTCACAAGAGCCAAAATAAAGAAAACATCATATATATTCACCATGGAATATTATTCAGCCATAAACAAGAGTGAAATCTTATCATCTGCAGCAACACAGATGAAACTGGAGGTCATTATGTTAAGTGAAATAAGTCAAGCTCAGAATGACAAAGATCACATGTTCTCAGTTATTTCTGGGAGCTAAAATGGTAGATTGCTAAAGACAGAGAGACCAAGAAAGATAGGAGAGGAGGAGAGAATGAAGAATGGTTTATTAATGGGTGCAAATATACTATAAGATAGAAGAAATAAGATGTAGTGGTGACAGACACACTTCTGTGGGGTGACTCTATAATAATCTATATTTCAACATAGAAGAAAATAATTTGAAAGTTTCCAACATAAAGAAGAGACAAACATATTTAAGGTGATGGATATCCTAAATATACCAATTTGATTTTTACAAATTATATTGATTATATTAAAATATCACATGTACCTCCCAAATACATACACCTTTTATGCATCAATTTAAAAATTAAATTAAAAAAGGAAATCACTAGATAGATGTTCTGCATTAGGTTAGAAAAAGTCAAAATATATGGAACAAAAGATTAGAGGGTTGAGGCACTAACCTAAATTTCAATTTAACTAATTAGATGCAGAATTTGAGTAGAATACCTTAAAGCAGTAGCCCCTGGGGAGGAAGACACAATTGCAGAGTGTACACCAAAAGGAACTCCCTTCTGTTTGCCAAGTTTTTGGCTTAGCATTCTGCACTAGGCCCTGGCCCTGGGAATGGTGGCCCATCTCCTCAAAAGTGTGCCTAGTCCCTCTTATAATGTGTCCTGCCCAGGTCTAACTAGGTGCAGGAAGGGGAGCACCAAGGGCCCCTCATGGTACAAGACATAGACTTTCTACCAATGATAGAACTTTGAGAACGAGTCTTCTTCTAATTTTATAGTTCCTATCCAAGAAAAAGAGCTGCATTTTCCCTTTAATTACCAGTGTCTAACCTAAATGTGCATGTTGTATGCAGAGTAAATGTTTAATATGGCAAGAGTGTTGAGAATTTGTGCTTTCTAATCGGAGGTATTAAAGGGCATTGCTCTTCCGAGTGTGGTCCTCTGACTACAATATTGGCAGAGGGACTTGCAAGAAATGCCAAATCTTGGGGCTCACCCCAGAAACAAAGGATGAACATCTATATCCTAACAAAATCTCTATATAAATGGCAACCATCCTAACTTCTGAGATACTCTGCTTTAAGAGTGATTTTAGAATAACTGCATGCATCATGAAGACCCCCAATTTTATATAAAATTGGTAAAGAAGAAACCTTTATTAATAAATTTATGTTTTGTTTATTCAGCGATTCTCAATAATAGTTTTTCTGGTTGACTTGGGATAGAAAATCTCTCTAGTTTATGAGATTCATTACCGACTTTCAGTTTGAATCTTGCAGTACATGTGGACTACCTTTGTGGGGGGTTCAGTATCAAGTAGTATTTTCATCTAACATTGGTTGCTATTTAGATTTAAGTTCTTCCCTAAATCAACAAATGATCATCTTTTGCAGTAAAACAGTATGATCTTAATAAGCAAAATATTATCTGATTAATAGATGGTTTCTTTTTGCAGACGCTAACCCATGTGGTTCTGAGGAAACATACACAAACTCTTCTCCATCCAGAACATGTTTGGAATGGGAGCCATAATAGGATAGTTTTTGTTTTTTCTCACTGAGGCTTTTCTTTCCCTTTCGTCCTCCTCCTTCATGTTAGTATAATCAGCAAACAATGAAGAATGTTATTTACAAATGTTAGAAGCACTGAAGTTCAAATTGAGCTAGCAAACATTTGCTTGTATTTAGTACACACTAAAACTCAAATAAACCCCATAGTGTTTACATTTTTAATATATTTAACATTTCTTGCTAAAGTTTGAACAACTCTTTGCAGATCAAAGTCTCTTTTTTTTCCAAATCAAGACTTATAATGAGCCGGAATCACAACCACATGACGTTAGGCCATTTTGTTTAGAGCTAAACCCAGACGACAGAGACAATATGGTTTCCTCTAAAGGTAAAGCTGAAAAGGAACTCTTATTCTCTATTTTCAACTTTATGAGTTATTTTTCCAGACTAAGGTTTATATTCTTTACCAAATCAAAAATGACATATAGCAGTCTATTTTTCTTAATCATTGAATAGCCCCGATAGTTAAATTCTTAAAATTACATGCCCTTTACATGTAAGATGCTTGATAAGTCACCTTGGGAATAACTGACATCACAGAAATTTTAGAATTTAGAATCATGACATGAACATTCATTCAAAAAAGTATACAATTTAAAACAATTTATCAAATTCAAGGACTTCCAAATCTCAGTTGTCATACCTTTCATAGAGAACCTAATTCATTTAAACTATTGCTTTAATCAGATGAATAATTAGGAAGCATCATAATACACGGGCTAAAGAATTTCCTTATTATTAAAGAAATGATCAGGAGATCGTTTAATGTTATTAATAATAATCTATTAATTTAATGTAAGTTGAATATATACATTTATAGTAATTTAGTAATTATAATATATAGTAATTTAAGTAAATATATATTCACACATATCTCAGATAGACATTGCCAATTTAAATGGGTAAGAAGTTGTACAGAGCTAGACTAAAGCCACTGACTTCTTTGAGTTGAGTTTGACCTCACAGCTCCATTGGTGAAGGTTGTCAGACACCATGTACACGGAGCATGACTCTCTGGCAGTGTCAGGTGGCAGCTTCACAAGCTCTAATGGTGTCAGACAGGAAACAAAACGAAAGAAGTGGGCCTTTTCAAGTCTGTTGAGGCAGGTTTTGCTGTAAGCACCATCTGAACTGGAAAAGGAAATCAATCCTATTCAACAACATGTCTTAAAATATCTTTTTATGCCAGTTTTTGGCCTAACTTGTTTCTTTTCTGTTTCACCCTATGATCTTTAGTGCCTGACATTTCACATCTACTTCTGGGAAAGTGGATAATGTAACTCCCTATAACAAAAAAGAGATAATTTACTTTTTATAAACCCCAGGGATTTACTTATTAAAAATGGAAGTTATTATTCATTATCATAGTTTCATATACACTTAGGAAACTAGAAAACAAAAATTATTTTCTCAATAAAATCTTATTTTGTCATTGACATTCATTAAGAATAGACACATGTTGTTAAATAATAATTTTATAATCACGGCCGTCATACAGATAGATGTAATCTGAACACATGTCAATTTGTATTTACCTGATACATTAATGAGGGAGCAAGTACGATGTTATAGTTTGAAGAAGTTCTCAAATCCCCATATACACAGTCCAATAAGAATTGCTGAAATGACATTATAAACTAGATGCAAAAACTGGCAAAACTATTGATATCCATAGAATGCACGTCCAAGGGATGCAAATATCCAATGCATACAATTGCACTAACATGGGCAAGAATTATTTTCATTGCTCTCGTTTTCTACAAATCACATAGCTGGAAAATAGCTAAAGTAAATGAAATCCCCGGAGCCTCCATAGAATCAAATACCTGGGAGGGAATGGTGGGAAAATGACCTGCTTTTTCATTCACTACACCCAATACTCACTTGTCCTTTTCTAAGCCTTTCATAATCTTATCCTACAATTTCCTTGCGGAGGAAAACCACCAAATGGAATGAGTTAGAAAATAAGATGAAGTTCAAGTCCAATGCATAGCATCATTTAGCAAATCAATCACTAGATTTAAGTAGCTTGCATTTTTTTGTAATATTTTTCACAACTTACAATGTTTTTCTAACTTTGTTATTTATCCTTCTCTTTTCTATATTTATTTTTGAGACAGAGTCTTACTATGTCACCCTTGAGTGCTGTGATGTCACAGCTCACTGCAGCCTCAAACTCTTGGGCTTAAGTGATTCTCTTGCCTCAGCCTCCCAAGTAGCTGGAACTACAGGTGCCCACCACAATGCCTGGCTATTTTTTTTTGGTGGTAGTTGTCATTGTTGTCTGGCAGGCGAGGCTGGGTTCAAACCTGCCAGCCCTGGTGTATGTGGCTGGTACCCTAGCCGCTGAGCTATAGGTGCTGAGCTCTCATCCTTCTCTTTTCTTTTCCCAGATCCTACTAGATCAAATGTACAGCTTTCAAACTAACTAAATTTTATAATTCCCAAAAGAAGTGGGCTGCAGAAATGTAATTTATTAAAAACATCATGGATTTTTAGCCTCATAACATGCGACATTTTATAATAAGTGCAAAAAAAAGTTGTGTACAAAGTGTACTAATGTAACCATGTAAATTATTTGTAGGTCATTTCTATTTTAATGGAAATATAGGATTAATTCTTTATCAGCAGAATCATTAAATGTATCACAAGTGGAGTGTAATTTTGTTTGACTTTTTAATGCACCATGCTTCAGGCATCCTTATTTTGCAGGAATCCTATGACTACACAAGTAACCATAGAGAGAGTACCTTTGTGGAAGACGAAAACTGATGTTTTGTGCATGATTTATATACTTATACCAAAGGGAAAGAATATGTACTTGATTCAGAATTGAAGTAGCCAGTGGTGAATGTTTGAACAAAGGAGTATTCTTTTTTCTCTAAATAGAATGAACTTCTGTTGCCACATATGATAAATCACTGGATGGATTATATTTACAGAATCTAAAAATAAGCTATCCATGTGTAATAACAATACTGATGAAGTTTATAAAGCACTTATTCTGTTAGCCGATAGAATGATATGTTGATTCAGGGCTGGCAACTGCTTTCCATATGATAAGTGTCACTATTTCCCTCCACTCCTAGTCCCTGGACATTTGCTATGCATATGGTGAAAATATTTTAGAGAAGGGATGAATAGCATTTCTGCTAAAAGGAAAACAAAAACTTGCCTTTGGGACTATGAAAGAGTTTATACTATGTTCTGACACAATTTAATTTCTTGGGGGAAAATTTTACATAAGTTGACAAAGAGAAACATGTAAGCTCTTGTTTTTTAAATGTTTAAGATTTTAGCTTTTTGACCCCATCAGAAAGATTTATCTGTACCCTGATGGGCTGAGCTGTGGACACACAGAGTACTGCCTGCCGGCGCTGAAAGAGAAACAGGTGTGTTATGTTACCAGCTCGATTCCAGGGAAAACCAAAGACATTTAAATCATCTACTAATAGTGATGTCTGTACTGTTCTTAAGACTCCAATACTCAACATTTTAAAGCTCTCCCGAAACTACGTATTTACCAAGCCTAGGATCCATTTGTACTTTATGTGATTTGCAATAAACAGAGGATAGCGGAACGCTGCTTATCTGTTCAGGAGGAAACCCATTAAAACTGGAAGCCAGTCAGCAGTATCACTTCATATTCCAAATTATTGTGGGAAAATAATACGATGGACTTATTAGTCAGATTTAGTATTTCAACTAAAAAGCTAATATATTTGTCAATTAAAAATATTTGTGGTCATTTACTGTTTTATTTATTTTTATTTTTAAAATGTTTTGCTTCTGGGTGCAGAACACAACCACCACAGGGACCCTTCCTAACAAAGGAAAACATTGTAACCTATTGTGCCCTCACATTAATCTGAAATAAAAGTAATAATAACAGTAAAATGTTTCAATTGAAAATAATTGTACACATTTATAGGATCATATAACGTATAGTGATCAGCTCAGGATTATCAGCACATTCATCGTCTCCAACATTTAGCATTTCTTTGTATTGGGAACAATCAGTATGCTTCTAACTGTTTGAAACTCTGTATTACTGTTAAAAATACTCTCCAGGGCTGTAGAACAGGACAATTTATTCCTCCAATCTAGTTGTAATTTCACATCCCTTAACAATCTCCGCCCATCCCCCCCTCCTGCAGCCACTACAACCCTCCCAGATGCCACTAGTGTGGGCTGCAACTGAAGAAAACTGCGCAGAGACTGAACTTTTCCATTTAAAATGAATTGATTCAGCCATTTGATTCTACCTTGTACAGCCAGAGTGACTGCTTTTCACATTTCTTTGTTAAATATCAGAGACTGTGTTCCCTTTTTGAAAAAAAAAAAAAACCTGGAGAAATTTGATTTTCTTCTTCGTTATATAAAAATTTTTGAAATTTTGCTTCTGGCCCCCTCTACGCTGGCATAGCATTTTAAATCAAAGATTTTTTCATGTTGACGCTGCCTATTTGGTATAGCTCTGCAAGGCCAGAAGCAATAATTGATATTTTTTAAAATTAAGATAAATACTAACAATAAACATTTATACCTAAATGGTACATTCCTAAACTGAGTGTACACAGGCATTTATTTTTTTTATTTTTTCCCTACAGTGGCCTAGTATCTCTCACATCTGTTGTCCACAGGACTCTAGACCAAACTTGGCATTTGTCACTAGCCAAGCCCTAGAGACCCTCTAATCCAGCATGTCCTCCCAGTCCTCGCAAGGGGGAAAGTAACATGATGCCTTAGATTCACCAGGATGGAAAGATGCCCCTCCTGACCCCCAGGGGGGAGGTGTCTTCACTGCGGAGCCCCTCTCTCAGACGATAGGAATTTAAGTTTTAGTCCATTTCACAGATCATTTTCAAGAGCTGCTGGTGCCAAAAATACTTTTGCTTTTATTTTAAAAATAAAAATCACTTTTGAAATTTTGTGTTGCTTTGTTTTAACTTCAAAAGTAAACCTGTTGTTGGACAGTTTTAGATCTTCAGAACGATTGGAAAGATAATATGGAGAGTTCCTATATGCCTGTCACCCAGTATTAACTATGTCTAGTACCTTACATTAGTGTGGGTTGTTTGTCACAGTTAATGCACCAACACTGATATGTCATTAGCGACTAACTCTAATCTCTGTTCAACTGTCCACGGGTTCTCCCGAATGTCCTTCTTCTGTGCCAAGATTCCATCCAGGATATTGCATTACATTTGATTTAATACAGAGTGTCCCAAAAGTCGCCTGTAAAGTCGCCATACATAGAGAAAAATGGGAAATTATATGCAAATACAGCTTTATTTACAAAATAGTCATTACAAAATTTCTCAAACAGGTGGCCAACATGTAGAGAGTATTTTGTAAACATTCTGTAAAATTTGGTAATATCCTTGGTCTATTCTTGGTTGTGACCCTCTCTCAGTCTTTCTGTGTTTGATATCCGTAACAGTTTGAGATAAGTTCTTGTCTGATAATCTGTCCCTCAATTGATATTTGTCTGATATTTTCCTTATGATTAGACTGGGATGATATAGTTTTAGGAGAAAGACCACAGAAGTAAAATTTCCGTTTTCATCCCATTCTATTAAGGATACATCCTGTCAATGTGACTTACCTCTGTTGATCTTGATCACCTGGCTTGAGGTAGTGTTCGTTAGGCTTCTCTACTGTGAAGCTGCTTTTTTAAAAATCTCTCTTTCCATGCTATACTCTTCGAAAGAATGTCACTATACACTGTCCACAGTTAAGTAGGAAGTTATTCCGTACCTCCTTAAGGATGGAGTATACATATAAATTATTTGAAATCTGCCTGCATTCACATTTGTCTATTCTCATGTATTCATTCATTCATTTATATGATCATTTATTTTTATCAATATGGAGTCATAGGTAGTTATTTAAATAATGATCCCATGGGGTCTTATTTTATTGCTCAAATTGTTCTAGCTTTGGCTACTGACAGCTTTTCAGTTAGCTCCTTTATCCCTTTGAAATGCCCCCATCATTGTGAGTGAGTGTGTGTATGTGTGTATATGTGTGTGTGTGTTTGACACTATCTTACTTTCTGACATTATAAGATACTCCAGCTTATCTGCTATATTTCTTCCCTTAGCCCTAGAATCAATAATTTCTCCAAGAGCCGTAGTCCTTTCATTGGAGAATGGTATTAGAAACTGAGATTTGAGTGGTGGGTATGTTCATGGCTTCTGAGTGTCATTGTTTCTAAGGTCTCTCAGCTCCAAGACCAGAGAAATATATGAATATATGTGCATATAATATATGAATATGTGTGCATATACATGTATTTTATATATACATATACATAATAGTTCCTGTATGCAGCAATCTGTATACAAGGTTAGACAATTAAGTTTGTGAAGTCATCATAGAAAATATTCTACATACCTCACTGCTGAATACCACTGCAGTCACCTTCAAAGTACTCCCCTTCAGAAGCTATGCACTGATGTCAGAGCCTAGTGTACTCTTCAAAGCAATCTTGGAACTTTTTCTGGAGTGACCATCAGAGCTGTCACACAGCTGTGTGTGAGATCTGACAATTTTATGAATTTGCCATGTTGTGCTTACATTGGCAGCACTGTCAAATAACTTGATAAGATTTCATAACCTTGAGATATCAGTGTCTCACAGCTGTGTTTGTGTCAACGTGTGGCAATATCTTGCTGAGTAGCCTTCATTATTGTTGTAGTGTTTTTGTGTGCCACAGGATGACAGTTCTTATGGTCATTCCAGGAACAGAGTTCCAAAATTGCTTTGAAGGATGAACTAAGCACTGGTGTCAGTGCATGGCTTCCCAAGGGGAGTAGTTTGAAGGTGACCATAGTGGTATTCAGCAATGAGGTATGTGGCATTTTTTTCTAGGATAAGTTCATGAACTTAAAACTGTTAAGGCCTCATATATAGCAAGCTAAACATGAGTTCATACTAATGTCTTCAGCTCTAATACATTACACACGGGCCATTCTAACTGCCTTCCCCTGCTTATCTGTAGACTTCCATGCCAGCAGGGAGATACTGACTTCCACAACCAGCTATCCATTCCCCTCACAGTTCACTGGCAGAATAGGAGAGAGTGGTTTCAGAATCATTAACCTACATGCCCATGGGAAACAACGTATCACCACAGTGCAGTTCTGATGTATATAGTTCCTTTTACCTTTGATCTTACAAACTCCACTCACCTTCAACATTACTTAGCTTAGCATCCTATTTCCTCACCTGCTTCAGCAAGGTTGTTTCATATATCTGTAATGCATTCGTATCCTTATTTAGTATTTTACCTTTCATTCTTGGGATTCTCCAAATTCCTTACTGATCTTTTTCATTTGCATACATTAAGGTTTATGCTGTGGTATAAAGTTCTATGGGTTTTAAGAAAAGCATAATATCTTGTATTTATCATTATAACGTCATATAGAATGGTTTTATGGCCCCAAGATAGCCCTTGTGCTTCACTAATACAATCCCTATCCCACCCTCAATCTCTTTAAAAATTGTACTTTGGTGAAACTCCAGATTGTTGAAACTCTAGATTGAACATTTCCAGAAGTTGCCATCACTAGTTAATGGATAGCAGATAGGATGTTTCTCTCATAAAGGAGCTGTTTTAAGCAAAGCAGACATTTAATGTCTGATGATGTCATGTTTCTTAAAAATTAGTGGTTGTGAGTCTTTATTTTTATCTTGTTAGTATTTGTATGGATAAAAATAAAGCAAAATATCTCAAGTTAGACAAAAACATCATTGAAAGAGGGTGATACGAATGAATTTGAAAGATCAAAAGAATGCACTGACATCCTTTATATTGTTATATTTTAAAATATGTTTGAAAAGATTTTCTTGAATCATGAGTCAACAAATTTAGTTTTATTAAATATTTTGTTCTAGAGGAAACCCATCCTTCCTCTCCCTTCTTTTCTTCCTTACTTTCTCCTCTACAAACGTTCGCATGGTGAGTGTCTATTTTGTGCCAGACACTATACAGATGAAGAGAACACATGGGTGAAAAAAGTTACCCGTGACCTCAAGGACCTTCCTTTTCATTATTGAAACAGGAAGCTATAAAAGGATAATTATTATGCAATAGTTATTATACTGGTACAATAGCACATAAAGGAATAAAGGAATGATTTTTACCTTGGAGGATCAGGGAAGGTTTCTAGTAGGGAAAGAATCAGGTAACCCCTGATCCTTGGAGGAGAAGAGTGAATATTTGAGGCAGATAAGAAAATGCACTGTAAAACATCTCAGAAAATTAGAGAGTATGACCAAATTAAGTAACTACCAGTTAATTACAGTTGGAGGGGGTTAAAGAGGAAATGGAAATGGCAGTGTCATGGATTGGGCTAGATGAATATGAATCAGGAAGGGCCTTGAGTTTAAATTTATCCTGGAAATAATGAGAAAGCCACTAAAGGATTGTAAGGAAGATAATGATTTCATCATATAGCACCTTAAAATGCTTTTTCTGTCAGGTGACCGGTGGCAGAGTCAAAAAGGGTACTAAACTCAATCCTAGAGAACTTCCTAGACGGCTACTACTACAGTCAAAATGGGAGAGGCGGCTCAGTGACAGAAGGCAAAGAGTCACAAGGAAGTAAAAACTATTTTAACAAAAGTAAGAAAATGAGAAGGGTAAAATTTAAGATGCTCTCTAAATCCTGCTAATCTTTCTCATTAGTGAGGATTTGAAATCTTGAGAGCAAAGAAGAACATATTATGCCATTTTATATTGGATATTTTCACAATTACATTCCCAAGAATAAGTGTAAGTATTTCCATAAAAATATTAATTCAGGACAAACATAGCTTAGTTATTTCTTTGTAAGACTCTAAATCTCCTTAAAAGAAGTTGAGAGTTTGCAGTATGTCTATGACATGAAAATAAATTTAAACTTAGAGTTTTTCTTTGTGGTGGGGAAATTATTCCTATGGTTTCAAACATGGAATTCATGGATATTAAAGTGATCATCCATCTTAATGTTCATGGTATCAAAATAGAATTTAATCTAAAAGAAGTTTGCTCTTTGGCAGGATGAATCCTTAAAGCAATTACAAGTAGTTCATCAACCGTGGATCTTACCAAGTGACACAGAAAGTGAAGGGGTAGAAGCAGAACAAGATAAACGTGAGTAGACGCTACTGTTTGTTTATTGACAAATTGCTTTTACCCAAAGGAAATCTAGGACAAAGGTCTTTACTTTCATAGAATTAAGCAACTTCTGCAAAATATTCAGACTTGATTATGGAGTAATCAAACTTCCTGTCTTGATTCAATGACATCTTAACTGTGGTATAGAGGCCCATGAATTAACCTTCTGAAAAGAAGAAATTATTCTTCCTAAAGACCAACATAGACTATGTAATTGGAATGCATAACTTCTATAAATAGTGTAGAATTCTATCAGTGATAACTTGTGATAATTGAAACATTTCAAAGTATATTAGGATCAGCTGATTATTATGACATTATTCTTATCGGTTAAATAAATAACCTATGTATATAGGAGCAGATTCTAAGTTCACAAGGCAAATTTACATTATAACTTAAGACAAACACAGAATATATGGCTTATGATTTAAGTTACAGTATTATAATAATAACAAAGAAAGGCTCACTATACTATAGCATAGCTCAGTGCACCCTCGCAAGGGGTTCACTGACATTGTGAGACATATGAATCAGCAATCTCTTGAGAACTTAGCATCCAAATTCCATAGAAATATATCAACTTTTGAAATATCAACACATCAAAATTTATATTTCTACTAGTGGTAGCTTACAGAGAGAAGTAACAATATATACATAATTGGTGTGAAGTGATTAACTAATAATTCTCCTGAGCCATTACCACTAGAACTATCTAATATGTTACACAGGTAGCATCATGATTCTGCACCATGGGGGACTCAGAAATAATTACACTTCCAGATTAAAAGGCATTTTAAATCACTTTTATCCTACTTCTGTAGCCATGGGTTTATATGGCCGGAGGGAGTAAAGGCAAGACAGTAAGAATCAGAGTACTCAGTTATAAGGAGGAGGCACGGAGCCCAAATAGAGGGAAAAACATGGGATACTTCATGCATTCTACTGGAGGGAAATGTTTTCTATGCCTCCCAGAGAAAACCACTGTGAAGACTCAGAGACTAGAATGTTTAAGCAAGTTCAAAAGCAAAGAGAGTATTTTGGAAGATCCTAAATGCAAGGACTCTGAAGTACAATGAGCTCTAGGAAAGAGCAGAATGGAACACAAAGGAGAGAATCCCCAATTTGGGAAAAAAAAAAAAAAAAACTAGTGGTCCAGAACTGTTATCGAAAAAATGCTTGCATACTTCTGCCTCCTAACCCCCAGTATTCTCACATCTTTAAAAATATGTAAGCTCTCATTCTAGAGTTTGAGTTTAATCATTTTCAACAAATTCTTTTGAGGCCTTCTGAAATTTGCGTTCTAACAAAAACCCTTCAAGCTACCGTGCTTTGTATAGACTCGACATATTCGATTGTGCTAGTTTTACTAGGCTGTGAGATACAACAGGTGCCCCAACTGGGCAAAACTAGGTAAACAATATCCTTATAGGATGTAGAATATGTTAATTATATGCATATATTATATCTTACATTAAATTGAAACTCAAGATAGTAAATAGAATCGATCAAACTGAGTTGTATCCAATTCTGAATTCAAATTTATTTCCTTTTCCTCAAATTCATATATCTTTAGTCAATATTAAGACTAGAAAATATAACCTAAAAATGTAAAAGGAGATAAAAATCTTCATAATTTTGATCATTTAATATATATTCCATTTCTAGGTATATCTTTTATAAGATTTTGACAGTAAATTGTAATTTTCTCTTTTTCTATTAGCGTGCAATTTTTTTGAGAAAATGAGTCTGCTTTTTTTTTTTTTTTCATCTTACTGAGGCACATAATATGCCCTCAACAACTATTAGAAGAATTGATAAATGAATGAGTAAATGAATAAATAGATGGTTTGGTTCTTTCCAACTTGTTTATTGGGACAGAAATTTAAAACAAATACATGATAGTTGTGGCTGTGTCTATTGTTATAAAAATTATTCATAGTTTTATTAAAATGTTAATATTTGATTTTTAGTTTATCCATGGATTTTGCTGAATGGCCTATGAATCACTCTAAAAAAGGCCCTTCCTGAACTCTCATAACCATAGACCTAGAACCAAAAATATCTGATCTCAGCAATATTGTACTGGGAGGTGACCCTTGACAATGGTAAATTGTTTGAAATAAACTCAGGGTTTAAAATAATTAGGTGGTAATGGGAGCCATCTGGAAGTGGAATGCTAGCTAGCATTGTAGCCAAACTCATAGTGCACAGATGCAAATCTTTTTCAAGAGTGGCTTCCATCAGCCAGGTGCTGAGACATGTGTAAGCTGTGAGCCACTAAAGCACTGGCATCTCTGCTGATATTTGCACTCAATGCATGGGGTTTGTGGAACAGCTGGCAAGATACACGTAGATAGATCATCTACCTCTTTATTTTCTCAGTGAAAGGAAATAAATGGCATAAATCTATGTGAGCTTAGCATTTGATTTAGAGTTTCTGGGCCCACATCCTAGAAATTTATGAGTAAGGAAGAGGGCAAATTCATCATTTCACCTGTCTCTTGATGCAGCTTTCCCTAAATTATGCCTTGGTAATTTTATGGAATTCCCTAATTTATCCTGAGACAAAATTGTCATGGTAGAAAGTTTCCACATAATGTCAGGATCTTTGCAGTGGTGACTTTTTCTTATTGCATTATTTTAAAATAAGATTTGGCTCAAATACATTTTTTATAAATAAATACCTTTTAGGAAAAGATAAATTTAGCAGCTATTAGGAGGCTTTATAAACTTCTATTATAAGCAAGATAAGTAGAACCCTTGATTAAGTAGATTTTTTTCCCTTTATTCTGCTTTTTTTCTTTTTGAAACAAAGTCTCACTGTGTCGCCCTCAGTAGAGAGCCGTGGTGTCTCAGCTTGCAGCAACCTCCAACTCTTGGGCTTAAGCAATTCTCTTGCCTTAGCCTCCCAGGGTAGCTAGGTTTATAGGCGCTCACCACAACGCCCGGCAATTTTTTTGTTTCAGTTGTCATTGTTGTTTAGCAGGCCTAGGTCAGGCTTGAACCCACCAGTCTAGCTGTATGTGGCCAGTGACTGAGCTAGGGGCACTGCCTTCTTTATTCTGCTTTTAATAGGAAAGTATAAGTGTAAAAAAAAAAAAAAGAACTCATAACAGGGGCGTGTTTGTTTTAAAACTCTCCAACTATAGTCTCAATTCACTAAATAAATCAAAGTACAAATATTTGAAATAACTGGGTTACTTATTTAATATTCAAATTCCTGAACTCTCATTCAGAGCTATTATGTCAAAATGTCTATGGACGGGATTCTGAATTCTGCAGGTTTAATTATTTCTCTGGCAATCTTTGCTTACTCTAAAAATTGAAAACTACTGAAAAAAATGTTCAGTGAATCAGTGGGTTATATTTTTAGAAGTGGCTTCATTGTATTGTTAGTCTTTGGGCCTTCTTTCTCTAGGCCTCTTTCCCCACCTATAAGTTAAATTTGAGTATAAAGTGTGGCTTTGGGGAAGAAAGAAGGCTGAAATTTGAAGAACTAAAGAGAAAAAAATGAGAGACAGGTCCTCTGCACTGTGGGTTGAATGTTTAACAAATCATGTCATAAAATATCTCGAGTCAATTTAGCCTGTGCCCTCCAACTACATTTTGGATTTTTGCAAACGTGAATAAACAAGCTAAAAATAAATAAGCAAGCAAGCAAACAAAAACTAAACCAACATAGAAAACAAATATGAAGAAATAAGTAACTAGTGGTGAGGGAAAACTAATGCTGTTACAATGCATTGAAACTCCAGACTTGGGTTTAGGTTAGAGACTCTGGGGCCTGAAGTCTTAATGCCTATAATAATAAATGACAGGTGATTAGCAAACATTATTTTAATATTCACATTGTAAAAATGCAGAATATCACAAAGAGAGAAAAATCTAAAAAGCAATCAGAAAAAGTACCTAGGTTGCATATAAAATAATGAAGTTAAATTTACAATAGAATTCTCACTGATTGAGACTATAGTTTCAAATAGGCTGAGAGGAAACCTTGTGTCCCGAGAAAATACCTTGTATGAGCGATTGTCAATCATAGATATTAACTGAAGAAACTCTTCCAGATTACACTTCAATAAGAAAAATAATTTATTCTCTACCTTCAGGCTGCAGGGCACAACTACAATAGGGATTCATTCTCACAAATGCAAACATTGTAACCTAAGGGTACTCTCACATTAATCTGAAATTTATAAAAAAAACAAAAACACTCCCCAAAAAGAAAAATCATTGATTGTGGAAGGATTTTGTAGTATGTAAGAAACAAAGATGAACAAAATAATTGGTAAACATGTTGACAATCTTTATGAATTATTGACTAAAATAAAAAGTGTTAATTTCTAAAAGAAAACAGAAAGAAGGGAAAAGGAAAAATATAAATTTGCAAAATGCAATAGTGTAAGTAAGCTCAAATACTTCATTAATTACAAAAAGCTGGAATATGAAATAAGTGGTGATATAAAAATGCTGCTTAATTAAATAGTTTATTATAAACATAATAAACATATCATAAGCTATGAAGGTCTTTAATAAACTATACTTAGTTATTAGTCTATTATATGTACTAATGGGAATGTGAACAGATACATTTCACTAATTTTGGTAGCAAAATGAATTGAAGCAAGAACAGAATCTGTAGTTTAATCTTTATGTGTCAGATAATCATATCAAGGAAAGGGTTCTGATCTATTAAGAATTTTTTGTAGCTTTTAAGTACATTAATAACCAATAAAACTAAAAACCTATAAGTGTTTTTAAAAGTTAATAAGACTAATTTTAAATTGTAATAAAAATTATTAAAACCTAGAAAAATGTTAACACTGGATTTCTACTCTAAAATATATATACATATTTTAAATAAAGATAAGTTAATGTTAAAAGGCTAAGGTTGGCAAGTCTGTTCTAATACTTAATATGTCCTTTCCTCCATATATTTTACTATCAATGCAATTTTAAAATGTTTACTTATCTCCTATGAAAGCATTGCATTTTAAGACCTCCATTAATTTTTTACCTGTCATATACCAGGGAAATTTTTTAAAGAGAACTTTTTAGTTCGGACTAGAACACAAAAAGTTGCAAAGACAGTACAGAGAGTTTTCATAAACAGCTCACACACCTTTTTATTGTTAACGTGGTGTATTACATTATTTTGAAGCAAGCCACTAACTGTAACCTGCATTCAAGAATATGTCATCCCATTACCTTCTGGCCACTATGATTTCTGATTAGAAATCAGCTGCTCATCTTAATGAGGTCCCTCTATATGTGATGTGCTGTTTTTCTGTTTTAGGATTCCTTCTTGCTCTTTGTTTTTCAACAAAGTGATATGTAGATGTTGATATCTTTGAGTTTATCATACTGAAGTTTCTTAATCCTCTTGGATATGTAGATTAATGTTTGCATCAAATGCATAAACTTTTCAGCTATTATTTCTTAAAATATTCTTTTTGTCTTTTTCTCTGTCACCTCTTTTTTTGAAACTCCATATATATAAACAGTTACTTAGAGAGCCCATGGGACACCATCAAGTGCACCAACATATATATTTATATGTATGTTTATAGGTTGAGTATCTGTTATCCAAAATGTTTGGGACCAGGAGTCTTAAATTTCAAGGATTTTTTTTTTAATTTGGAATATTTAAACTACAAGCATAATTAGGCATCCTTAAAAATCTGAAATCCAAAACCTAAAATGCTTCAGTAAGCATTTCCTTCACACATTATGTCAGGGCTCAGAAAATCTTAGATTTTGGAGCATTTCAGATTTTGTATTTTAGAATATTTGGATTAGGGATACTCAAACTATATGTGTGTGTGTTTATATGTATGCTCTCTAAGTAACTGTTAATTTTTCTTCATTCCTTTTTCTTTCTGTTCCTCAGACTGGAGGATCTCCGTTGAGTGTTAGTTCAACTTCTTTGATTCTTTCTTATGATGGGTTACATCTGCTGTTGAGCCCCCCTTGTGAACTTTTCATTTCAATTCCAGAATTTTTATTTTGTTCCCTTTATAATTTGCGTTTTTTACTGATAGTCTCCACTTAGTGAAACATCATTCTCCTACTTCTCTTTAACTTATTTAGACATGGTTTCCTTTGGTTATTTGACTGTATTTATTGTAGTCAGTTAAAGGTCTTTATCTAGCAAGATCAGTAGCAGTTTCTAATGTCTGCTTTCTTCCTTATTTGTGGGACATACTTCTTGTTCCTTGGCATATCACCTCCTATTCCTGTTTGTTGACAACTGGGCATTTAATATAACATAAAATAATATGGCAACTCTGGAAATTAGGCCCTGGCACCCAGGTTTGTTATTGCTGTTTGTTTTGTTGTTATTGCTGATGCTGTTTTTTATCTAGTGATTTCTCTGAACTAATGTGTATCAAGACTATATTATCTGTTGCATTTAGCCACTGAAGTCTCTGCTGAGGAATCTAGTGGTCAGCTAATGATTTGGATGAGATTTGATCAAGGCAGTCCATGAACTCTCAAACAGTTTTTAGCTCTGCTTACACAGAGCCTCTAGGCCAACCTGAAGTGAGAGATAGACCCAGCATGTGCACAGCACTGCACATCTGTGTGGCCTCCTGTGGACATCTCATTCACCAGATTTCCCTTTAACTTTTTGTGGTAAGATTCTTGTTTATCCCAACTGGTATCATTCTTCTAGGCAGCTGCTGTGTAAAACTATTGCCCCTAACTGTTTTTGACAAATCTAAGGCCATAGGTTATTACTAAAAAAAATTTTAATTTAGGTGAAATAAAGGAAAGTTCTTTAAGTGGGTATTTTCCAGTCTATTTCCATATAGGAGAAGTAGTGATAATTATCTAAGGATGGGGAAGTTGAGAAAATCCCAAATACATTCTGCCCTGCCTAGTGGTTGCACACCTGCTGTGTGCACAGCTACTGTCACTGTGAAGCTTCTGATTTTCAAGGCTGCTGCAGAATTGGGGAAATGTGTATTGATAAAGGCAAGTTAAACCCCCACTTGGCTTACTGTTCTTATTGAGATTCTGCAATTTTTCTTTAATTAATATTCTGTGGGTCATAAAAGCCTTTAATTTTACTTTTAGAATTCTGAAAAAGTCAATTTTCATGATTTTTGCCAGTGTTCTCATTACTTTTACAGAGCACCAGATTTTTGGAGATCCCTGCACCACTATTCCACAAGTGCTTCTCCTCTTCTATTTTCTTTGATTTCCTCTGTTTATTTCTGCCTTTATCTGAGGAGTGGAGTAAAGTATTTTAACAATGAGATATAGCATTAGACAATATCTATTTCTTTGAGTCCTATTTTCATGAGAAGCTTTTAAAAAATTCTGTGGTAAACAAAGTTTGGTAAATTCTGTGTATTATATATGAGACTTTCAATTGTAAGACAATGCCATTGGTATAACAATAGCTTTTCAAGAGGAATAAAGCAAACTACAATTTCAAATAAACAGATCAAAAGTAATTAGCATTCTGATCTACAGTGGGAGAAATATGGTCTGATGTTGGGTTTGAGAAAATGCCATAGTCTCCCCCATTTTTTTTCTTTTTTGATCTGGAAAAATTTTACTTCAAAAACAAGAGAAACAAATATTTTCCAAGAAAAACAAAATGCTGAGGGTGTTTGTCACCACTAGAACTGCCTTTAGCCATACCAGTCCCTTCTAAAATATTTACATAATGAAATCATTAGGTAGTCTTGTAGCAACATGATCATCTTGACTTTCTTTAGCCAGGTTTTTTTTGTATTTATTTAAGTTTATTTTTCAGAATGCCTATTAACTTTTCTATGATGTGAAGAATGCCTATTAACTTTTGAAATAACAAATACTTTGAGCTTTCAGAAAGTGCCAATTTAATTCCTTCGATCTTAATTTATCAATGGAGAAACTCTGGCTCCAAGAGATTGTGGGGTTTCTTATTTCAAGACCAGAGCAAGGTCTCCTGATTTGGCCCAGTGTTGTTTAACCCCATAGCCTCATCCTTCTCCCATAACATCCCCTCATTCCTATTCCTGGTGGGTTGGGGGCACAGTTTATGCTGTGACTCTTGAAATCGGAAGTACTAGGGCCATAAGTGGAGCTCCAGGATTCCATTGATCACCCAGAATATGTCAGGCTTTTCACCTTGAAGAAAATCTTCCTTTTCTTTAATGTGAGCTCAGGTTATTTCTTTTCAGGTAGCCTCTCAAGATTTGTATTAGAGGAACATTTGAGATGGTGGTACTAGTGTACTGCAGTTGATTATATCACCAGGACCAAGACAAAGCTCAGAGATGGATCTATCCAATGAAGTCATATGGAATATGTCAGGGGGCCACACACTGTATAGAACATAAAGACCAAGATGAGTCGATAGCCAATTATGCTTGATAGGTTCAGAGCTTCATGAGAGTTGGAATGCTCAGGATTTCAATAGCATTAGGATCGTGGCATCAAAAATAGGCACTGAAAATTAGGATATATCCATTAGGAGATAAGTGGAACAGGACTTTGGTACCTTGTTATTATTAAGAGGTCAATTGGGTTATCTCACACAACACGAGTGTATAGAAAAGGCATCACACACTGAAAAAACTAAGAATAGAACAATAATAGTAATATAATAAAAATAATGCAGCAATAACTAGAAAGATGAACTCTTGAGGTGAAAAAGACAAGACCGTCTAGCAAACTGTAGTAAGTTCCTTTTAGAAGACCAAAAGAAATCATGGTAATTTTTTAACCCTGAGGGCAGCTGCTATTATCCTAAATAACCATTATATACAGGGTGCTGCTGGTCATGCCCTACCAAGCCTGGATGAGCCTATGTGCTGACATCTGGAGACTGTTGACTCACTTCCAAGGCTACTGTCATAGATAAGTTGGGGAACTGGACTCCATGGTACTGGTCAAGGACCCAGGGCACTCTGTGTACTCAGTGAAGTGTCAACTGGCTGTAAATTTGGTCTAGCCACCTTGAAAGCAAGAGATATTTTGACTTTGTAACCTTTAAGGGAGGACTCTGTTTAATGGATGCTATGCTGATTAAAACATTGCTAATGTTTGCTTTTACTGTGTGGGCATAAAAATAACAGAGAAACAGGAGGGCAGAACAGCTCTTTGAGGAGATATCCTTGCGGTTCTCTGAATTTTTGGCTTTTCTGTAAATAAAACTGTTGATTTCTCATCCATTTCTCCATGGATTGGCTTGAGTGAAAGGTGGACAGACTCCTTGGTTGGGTAACAATCCTACCTTTTTTACTTTCAATATTCTGTAACTTTAGAAAATTCTAAAGCTTCTTTTAAAAAGTTCAGGGCATCTGAGGTCACATCAGATGATAAATCTCTAGATTAGCTCTATCAGATACATGCATATTTATATTGTTTTTATAAATATCTTAGGTTCACCTTTAATCAATAAATCAACCACTTTAAGTTAAAACAGGCATTGTTAATTATCCGTTAAAAGCAAAACATTCTAATGGCAAGTTGCAGTCTTTCCTTATCTTACTAGTTATAAGAAATATTTTGGTTACAAATAAGTTGTTGCAACTTGTAGAGGGCAGATGCCTCTGAATCATTCATGCAGTTTTCTTTTTTCTTCTTTAATATTCTTATTTTGAAATTATCTGCATGTCTGTGGTAAAACCTTCATGATAGGAATGGTTCAATTAATTCCTAAGACCCTAGGAAAAAAGGAAAGGAGAACATTTAATAACATATAGAACTCAGTCTCTCATGGGAAAACGTGTCAGGTTGCTCAGCAATACACTGTAAAGCTACATGCCTCAGACCACCTGCTTTGTTTATTTGAATGTCTTTCTCAGGTGCAACCGTCATCTGCAAAGTTCCTATCAAGCTTCTGAGAAGGTTGTGTTTAAACAGGATGGCAAAATTCTTTGGACTACAGCAATGTATGGAGTCAAAATCTTTAAAACCAAAAACAGGAGATACATGGTCTAATTATTTTTTAAGTGAGTGTTATAAATGAATGGCACATGTTTTTAATACTTTTACTAAACATATTTTGTTTGTCCTGGCATATTCTTTTATTTGCTCTAGGTGTGACCTAAAAATATAAAGTAAAAGAAAATCTAGTTCATTCTTTGACCCTTGATGGACATGGTTTATAGGGCAGCCACGTATCAGATGGAGTGTATCTTCCCCACAAAGGAGAAGGATGAATTGGCAAGGACAGCCTGTTGTTTGTTTGTATGGATTTTGTTCTGAATGTTTTTAGTCACTGCAAGAAGTTGAGTGTGTTCACACCAGCCAAACTCTTTCATGGTTTTCTTTGGCTCTTTTCATAGCAATGACCTTCACCTTCACAAATTAAACAGATGTGGGCGCTTTCGTCCCAAACCAAGAATTTAGTTAAGATTTTCCAATAAGCTCTGTATACCCTTAGGACATATTACCTACTTAGAATGATCATATGTGTAGATCTTGAAATGTCACTGAGAGGATTCCATGTGTTGAGCTCTATGGCAAGGGAGATGCAAAGATAAGTAAGATGTGATCTCTTCTCTGTACCAAGTTCTGGAGAAATAAGTAAGGCATCTATAGTACCAGGACACTTTTTTTGTTTGTTTTGTTTTGTTTTTGGCCAGGGCTGGGTTTGAACCTGCCACCTCCGGCCTATGGGGCTCGTGCCCTACTCCTTTGAGCCACAGGCACTACCCAGGCACACTACTTCTTAAGAGATAAGTATAATGTTAATAAAGTCAAAGGAGGGAAATACCACATTGAGTTGGCAGGAGGGACACAAGCTGGAGAGATCTTCATGGTGGATGTGGTGCTTGAACAGAGAGATGGGTAATATTTTGAAAGGGAGGGATAGACAGGAAGGTCACAACTGCAAGAATGATAGCATAGGAAAAGGTGCAAATACAGGACAAGTATTGTTTATGTTTGATGGCCCAGGGAGCATAGTAATATATACTGTTTGAGGAAGACTTCAGATGCTTACAGTGGATCAGAGGGAAATAAGTCTGGAAAGGTAAATTATGAAAAGAGCAGAGAGGGACCAAGTTGTAAAGATAAGACATGTGAGTTGGTAAAATAGATAGCAGGGAAAACTTTCCATAGGGAGGAATGCTTATGAGAGCACTCATAGCTGTTGCCTTGGATTCAAGTGATGAGAATTTGAATAATTCAGATGTTGAAAATGCCCAGGTATCTAGATCTTTGTATTGCTCAGCAATATACTCTTGAATTAATGAGAAGAAAACTATGTTCTAAACTATCTCTACACTAGTGCTAGATCATGCGGGTGGATATATGGGTACTTAAGGGAAGAGTCGCATCTCGATGTGCTTCCATTGCTGGAAATAATGATTTAATAACTTAAAACCAATTTTCAGTTGTTTATTATAAGTAGGTTAGGAATTGAATTAAGAAAATGATTGCAGATGATGGGCAAAAAGGAACAGAGATGGGAGAAAATGGACCAGAGAAACCCCAACTGTTGCAAAGTGAAACAGCCTGACACCTGGCGTTTTCAAGCAGACTGTCTTGCTGGAGCTTCACCCCTCCCCCAGCACAACTGGGCTCAGAAGTCACTAAGCACTGAGAGACTAGGCTCACCATGGGCAGGGCTGCCCTCTCAAGGAGAGTTAGTGCATTTGGAGAGTTAGCAAGGGAATGCTGAACTCGCTAAGTCTCTGTCTGGAAGATAAGTAGGAAAATACCTCCTTTCTTCTGTCATCTTGGTACTGGCAACAGCACCAGCTCACCTGCACACAAAGTTCCCAGGGGTTTAACTGCCAGATTTGTGTGTGTGGTCTGCTTTGACATCCTTCTCCTAAACTGTGTTCTCTGTCCCATGCCAGCTTCTTAAAAAACTTTCTCCTTGTGTCTTGACTCTTCATTTTCCCTCATACCTCATCCCACCGGTCACTGGGAAAGAAATCACAGGGTAGTTTTAGGCTGGTTCCCAACAATCTCAAACAGAGATCATCTCCCTAATGTGTATCATTTGTACAAAAGAATACAGAATACATTTTTGTTTTTGAAATAGAGTCTCACTCTGTCACATAGGCTAGACTGCATTGGCGTCAGCCTAGCTCACAGCAGCTCAAACTCCTGGGCTTGGGGTATCTTTCTACCTCAGTCTCATGAGTAGCTGGGACTATAGCACCCACTAATTTTTCTGTTTTTAGTAGAGATGGGAATCTCACTCTTGTTCAGGTTGGTCTCCCTCCAACTCCTGAGCTCAAGCAGCCTTTCCACCTTGGCCTCCCAGACTACTAGGATTATAGACATGAGCTACTCTACACAGCCACAATAATTTTTTTTAAAAGTAGGGCTCCAGCCCCATATACTGAGGGTGGCAGGTTCAAACTCGGCCCCAGCCAAACTGCAATAAAAAAAATAGCTAGGCATTGTGGCAGGTGCCTGCAGTCCCAGATGCTTGGGAGGCTAAGGCAAGAGAATCACCTAAATCCAGGAGTTGGAGGTTGCTGTGAGCTGTGACATCACGGCACTCTACCAAGGGCAATAAAGTGAGACTCTGTCTCTAAAAACAAAGAAACAAATAAAAAAAAAACCTTAAAAAAAAGCTATCTTCTTTACTAGACAAAGCAAGTAAAGATGAACCAATAATGCAACTTAGCTTATTGGAGGATGAAGTAAATAATTGTAAAAGTGTTTTTTAAAAGTTGGCTGTTACTGGGTGTAGTCATTAACCTACCAATTAAACAACAGTAAACATATGTAGCTCCAATGATATTTTCATTCTGTAAGACTTAATCAATTTTAGAGCAAGCCCTTACTGGAAGTCCAAAGTATACCTGACTATCTCCTATGAAAGGAGTGCCAATTTCATGTGGCTGACTCTTTTCTCACTCTACAGATAGTCCCATGTACTCATAATGTTTCAAAGATGGGAAACATCCACTCAATGCTTTAATTTTATAAATCACAGAAAGAATAAAGTGAAGCTCAAGGAATGACAGTGACTTTCCATGGCTCTTTATCTAGTTAGTTAATTAGAGGTAAGAACAGAAAATTCTGCAGAAAATTCTACTGAGGCACTTATGTAGAAGGGGAGCAAAAACAATTTAAATTTTGAAAAGACTGCAAAGCAAGAAATTGATCCTCCTATTTTTAACTTGGATAGCTGCTATTCTGCCAGAAGACAACTTTTAGAATAGTTTTGAGTGGGCAGTGGTTCTCAACCTTCCTAGTGCCGTGGCCCTTTAATACAGTTCCTCTGGGTTGACCCAGGCTGAGAACCGCTGATCTAGGTGTCTAAAAAAGAATGGTCCATAATATTTAGGATGCTGAGTATTTCATAGGAAAGGTGAATGCTGCTGTAAAGTGCTCTTTAAGGCTTCTTTTTAAATCCCCTTCTAATGAATGAAACTAAGGGAAATTTCAGGGGACAGAGATGGGATTTGTTGTATGATAGACAGTATGTAGTTTTAGTCTTTCTAGATTGAGAAGCAGTAATTGGGGCACTTTTGAAAGATGACTGGCTACCACTTGTTTTCCATCATGATAATAATTTTGTCATAACACAGTAACAGAGACTTGCCCCTAGAAGTAACTGCTAATAATTTTGAATATTACGGTCTTGCCAAGGTTGTGATGATTCAAACTTGTACTACTGATTATTAAGCAGGACAGACTGAGCTTTCTGTTACAAATACCTGGAAGGAAAACATACAGAGAGGTAACTATATATTTTGTATCCTGTGCTACTCCCTTCATATTAATATTTGATAAGGATTTTAATTTATGTGGAATTTCTAAAGCAGAATGAAAGCTCCTCTTGAGGAAATGACAAGCCCTTAGGATAGGTGAGACCCCATATGAATAGTATGAAAAGTTTTACCATATGTTGGACAGTGTGAAAAATATTTAACTATCCAAAAAATAAAATGTTCAAGTCTTCAGATGGCACAAAACAAAGGTTAATGCTTTGGCAGGCATATTTTAGAGGGCTTGCTGAGTATGAAATAATTGACTTTTGTTTGTGTTACATGACTGTTTGATGACTTCATTGAAAATCTGCACAATTCAGTTGTAGCTCTGGATTGCTACAGATAAAACCTGGATAAAACCTTTGTGAAGAGTGGATGTTTAACTTGTTTTAACCTGTAGGGTTTTTATTTTTATTTTATTTTTTTGCTCTATATTTAAAGCAAAATTTACTAAAAGAAAAGAGTTGTGTGTTAATGGTAAGTGGGTTTGTTGTGATTTGGCTTCTTCTGGTCAGGCTTTCTGAAAACTGAGATACCCTACTTAGAGTTCCTCAATTCTAAAATCCCCATTCGAAGCCTCTCACTTGAACCCAAACCAAAGTGTTCATATTGCCTCTTTTCTGAAAGTTCAGGAGAAAAATAGGACCACTTCAGACTTTTCATGAGGAAGGAGCATTTGCTTGCCTTATAATGACATGACTTAGTTTTTATTTTTTGAACTGGATTTTAAAAATTGGGTAGTATAACAATAAGGAGTAAGCCACTTTTTATGGACATAGTTTTGTAGTTCTTAATCTAAACATTTTATATTTCCTCCTCTTGTAAAAAAACCTACATGCTCTAAGCCACCGTACACAGAGACTTCAAAGTTAGTTGGGTTGGCTCTCTCACAGCCTTTGAGGTAAATTCCAGGAGTCCAGCCATTATCGTCCTCCTGAGTTATTTTGAAATGTCTTTTGTTTTAATGTATATTTTGGCTGCAGTAATGGTGGTAGAATATACTAGGATATGGGTCATCTCTACTGTATTTATCTATTAATTACTAGACCTTAACCACAGTCTTCGTTTTCCCCTTCCTCCTCTCTTTGCCTGTAGGATGTACAGGCATGTAGGATGTACAGGATGTAGGATGTACAAAATATTAGAAATCTACAGATCTGTTTTGTACTTTTTATACTGTTGGATGCTTACAATCAAAACTTATACTAGGGGTAAAAATACTAGGGTATTGAATAAATATAGCCTTATTAGAAAATAAAAAAAAATATTTTATCCAGCTATTTTATGCACTTTCAGAAGAATGTTTTATCTAAATAATTTGCCCTACTTTTACTAGAGGGAAATATTTTACTCCAATATATTTCAGATGTAATTTTTTTTTTTTTCTGAGATAGAGTCTTACCCTGTCACCCTTGGTAGAGTGCCATAGTGTCATAGCTCACAGTAACCTCCAACTCTTGTACTTAGGCAATTCTCTTGGCCTCAGCCTCCCTGAGTAGCTGGGACCACAGGCACCTGCCACAATGCCCGGCTAACCCCAATAAATTTGGGCAAAACCAGCAAGATTTCACATTATTGTTTTCATAGAGTAAGGAAACTGGTACTTTTATGGCTTTAATTTGTGCCAAAGAAAATATATGCTTGGTAAATATTCATTCGAAGTTTTTACTTTTAGGCTAAGTATATATTCTATAACATGGTTTTTGTTCATCAAAAAAATTAATGGCAATGGAATCAGCCCTCAGTGTCTACAGGGCCTTCCACCTTGGGATTCAACAAATTGTGTATCAAAAATATTTGAAATAATTAATAATATGATAATAATAAATAATACAAATGAAAACCCATATAGCATAAAAATTAATTTACATAGCACTTTCACTGTTTGAGGTATCAGAAGTCATATAGAGATGATTTAAAGTATGTACTGGTTATACATAAATAATGTGCCATTTTACATCAGAAACTTGAGCGCCCTCAGATTTTGGTTCCCATGGGTGTCTTGGAAGCAATCCCCTGTGGATACCTAAGGACCAAGGACAGTTAGTTTATCTGCTGTCTTACAAGGATTTTAGTCTCTGGGGTTTCTGTTAACCCTGACCAATATTATTGATGACATTGTATTTTTACTCCTTTCTGCAATTTTGTTCCCGTTCTCTTCTCCAGTGTTCCCTGTAATTTGCTAATGAGTCACCTTTTTACTATGTACATACACATCTGTCACTTAAGTGTCTCAGTGGGAGGCTAATTTCCTTTTTCTGGAGACTATGATAAAGTAGGAAAAAACTAAGAGTCAAGAAACTCATCTTACCTCCTGCTTCTTCCCGTTGATTCCAGACTAGTAAACCGCATAGGAAGTGCTCAGACTCAGGCACACCGACAGCTGCCCTCATTCTCAGATTTTAACTCTGGGGGTGCATTAACTACATGGAAGTGAAGGAGAATGCTCTCCAGGGAGGTTCTCTGCCAAACACTTTCTTCCTTTCACTTAGTAACTAGGTATGATTTATCATTTTCATTTGTGATGCTACAGCTTATTTTTTGGCTAATTATTCTATAGCTTCTACGTTCACTATGCTTGCTCTAATATGTCTTGACATTGCAGAGGGAGGCAGGGTTTTATAGTCTTAATTTGGTGCAAAAAAGAATGACCTCTCCATTGGAAGAGCTCACAGGTGCCATGGTTGTTTTATGCATGCCCTTCGGTATTCCTGCAGGCTGTAAGAACTCAGGGTTTTCATCACATTACTATCCAGGCCTACTAATTGGGGTACCTGCAGCCAGACCATCATTGATCCCAACCTCCTATGGTTTTATTCTCCTTTATTCTCTTACTTCATACTTAAGGAAAAAATATCAATGAATAAATTATTTCCTCCAATACATGTTTTACTGTATTTCTGTTTTTTGAGCTAGTGTAAAATTTGAGTGGCATAGTCTCATAGGAGGTAGTGAAATATCTGTTAATAGGATCTAGAAGGAAGTCCTGGTCTGATGATAGACATGGTAGCTGAAGAAACTACCTGTGTGGACATAATAGAGTGTGTGAAAGCACAATAAGAATTCTAAGCACAGAACTCCAAAAGTATGGCATAGCTGATCTTCCTCATGAGTTAGCATATATTCTGGTAAAGATCTAATGTAATAATGCATAGGGAGCATTGTCACATAGCATAAAATAGACCCACAAAATCTATTTTGCAGGTATATGTATAATTATAGCATTTCATTTCTCCTTAAAGCCTAATATGCAAGGCCTATACAGGAACTCTTGCATCTCTAAGGGAGGAAGAAATGGAAGAGGATGAATTTTCTGTTGTATGTACCATGCAGTATCTCCTTTAATCTCTGTGATAACTTGTTGTGTATGGGTTATTACTCTGATTTTGCAAACTCAGATTTATTAAATATTTTCCCTAAGAACATGCAATTAGTAAGTGCAATTTACCTAATTCAAGTCCATACTCCATCCATTGAAGCTAAAAAAAAAGAAAGAAAAGTGAGGTGGGAGGGATGTGTGTATAGATAGCATCAAGAGAGAGAGGAATTATTTCACTGAGCACTTAAAGAATTTGTATCATAAAAAAGACACGATAAAGTGAGAAAATGCGGAAAAGCAAGGTATAAAAAAACTGAAGCAGTAATACATTTGGGCAGGAATTCTGCCTTTAATAGAAACTTCAACTTGATTTAGGTATATTTACACTGTGTTCCAAATTATTATCTACAGGTAAAGTCATCCAGAAAATTAAGGGAGGCATATGTGATAAACATAAAAATTAAAATTTTAACATAATAAAATAAATAGCATTTAGTAATTACATGAAACATATTTTCAATCCCATAGTAGGCTATGAAAAGTAGAACAACTGTTCAAAGCATGCTGCCAAATTTCTTCAAAATGACGTGTTTTGAAATGTTGACTAAATATACTAAATATCTCAAAACTGTATATCATCTTTAGTATAATTAAACGTTATTCAGACCAAAAACAAAGCTTTTTTTGTATTCCTTAAGCACAAATAGTAGGTGACTTTCTCCTTCATATCCATCTGTTAACATTTAAAATAATTTTTTTTCAGTTTTTATTATTCACATAAGGCTTTATAGTTTATAAATTGCCTCCACCTACTTAATTATAAAAAAATTGTTAGGAAAAATTTAGTCTTAAAATTCCTATTTTACATTGTCCAACAAATATTTACTTAGTAGATAGTTATGCACTTATAATTTATTTACTTGATGCGCATTCAATGAATAATTTGATAAATGTATAAATGAACAAATTCAGTTCAAATTGGTTAAGTGACTTTTAAAGATCCCTCAAGAAATTGGTCAATCAGAAGTCTCCACCTTTGTCTTCTGATTATCCAGGGAGGTCACAGAATCTAAGAACATAAACACATGCAGGTAATAAATGGTTTCTTGATATTTGTTACAAAACAGGATATGGTCAATGCCATAGCATTTGTTCAATGTATTGTTCCTCTGTACTAGTCCTAGCTCAGAATTGCAATGAACATGGTGCATTAGCATAGAATTTATTTCAATCCCTATACGTGTGTTTGTGCTGCATTGTCTCGGGTGATTTGTGCTGCTGTTTTGATGAATAACAGCATTATCCTCAAGAAGAAATGAAGTGTTCTCATCTGTAATACATCCCTGTGTGTATACTCCTCCCTCCCTCCTTTTCTTTCCTGCCTCTCTTATATCCCCGCACGTCTGGGACATAAGGGGCTAGCCCCACGGTCGGGAGTCCTACTACCAAGCAGAGAGAAGTGATACCAGGTTAGACTCCTGAGTAGTTTCCATGCAAGAAAAACATTAAGCCGAAGTTCATTTCAGAAACTTATCAGTTAACTCTCTCTTTTATCCCCATTATCCTTGGCCTCTGTCTTCTCCCACTACTCTTAGCAAAATAAAATCTTCTCATTTATTCATATGGCTAACCACTGTGATGTATTTCTCATATTTTTGCACTGTGCCCTTGGGGCTGGAACTTGACTAGCAAACTGATTGTTCCTCAGTGCTATCCAAAGACTTCTCTATCTTCTGTCTCATTTGAAATGAGATGTTCCTAGAAGACACTGTGTCCCTATCAGCCTCTTCCTGGAAAAGCTGCCTCTTTCAATTGCCATGTGTTAAGCACCAGCATTCTAAATAAAACACTGTTTTTAGGTTCATGCCGTGTGCCTTGTCATCCTGTTCCTTTCCTGGTCACTATAATCTTACCACTCACTTCTCTTCCTTTATGTAAGGGGCTTACAAATTCACCGGCTTCCTCTCTAACACTACTTTTGTCATCAGGATATTTTAACCCGCATGTGGATGACGTACCCAATGATCTACCATTGTAGTTCCTTCTCAGTCAGACGGAGTGATCCCCTAAGTTGTGTGGGCTATTTTTTTCCTTGCCAAATGTGAAATAGCACCTATCTCTAAAATTGTAGATCATTATAATTGACTATATTTCCCAAATCTTCTGCTTTTAATTCTTTATATTCTATTAAAAATATCATTTAATAGTTTAGTTTTATACCCGGACACTTGCATTTCTTTGTCTCCAAGCATGTCACACTATAGTTGGCTTCATATTTCACTGTAAAGTGCTTGCCACATAGAAGAGTATTAGTCAAAGTGTAACCCTCAAACCAGCAGCGTCAGCATCAACATCGCTTGGAGATTAGTAACAGTTTTCTAGAGCCTCATTCAAACCTGCTGAGTCAGTAACTGATATCAGACCCCAGCTACCTGTGTTTGAAAAAACTCCCCAGGTGATTCTGAATACAGTTGAAAACTTAAGAGTCACAATACTGAACATGAGTTCAGCTACTCCCTGCACCTTTAATATCCACTATGGCAAAGAACACTTAAATGTAGACCCGCTGCTATTACTTCCCAAACCCTTCTATGTGTAAGATTTTTTAAAATGTACCAAGTTCTCCAGCTATATCTGGCATCCACTTGCCGTATCTAATCACCACCTTCAACCTAAATGTTTTCTGTAGTTCCTAATAATCTATATTTTAATACTGTAAAACTGCCAAATGCCCATTACTTAATGGTACTTACAAAAATGTTTTGATTATAACCATCCTCTGTGAAGGAGTCAAAGGGCACTGCCTTCCTCAAGGTCACATATAAAGGAAAGGTTAGAGCACAGGTTTGAACTCAGCTCTAACCAAATACAAAATCCATGCTACTTCCATTTTGATGCTGAATTTCATGAAACAGCAGCTATGAAATCAATATACCTTGTCACTAGTTGAAATAGCCCTTACCAATGAATAATCTATAGGCTTAAAAAATGAGCATTATACACATACGAAAATCTACTATTAAATGACTTTGGTAAATATCAGTTCTAGTAGTTTTCTTTTTTATAGAACCCTTAGTATGCCATTGTGTGTTCTCTAAAAAGCAGATACAATGTGATGTTGTCCAAAATTCTTTGACCAATAAACCATGTTGGGGTCCCTTCGTGGTCGCCACTTATCAGGGCCCGGGACTGGCCAGGTCTCCAACCCCCTGCTTATCTAGCTGTGTTCCAGACATGGACGCTATGCTATTATCTCACTCAGGAACAACTGCTCTTAGGCTCGGGGGCTATTTCCTTTAGGAGAGAGAGAGAGAGAGAGACTTTGAGGGTGAAGTAGTCTTAGAAGAGAAGAGCTTTAGCAGTCTATAGCAGAGGTTGGTAATCATCAGCAGAGAGACCCTGTGCTGGCGTTCTGCAGGCAGGAGAAGCGACAGAGTCAGAGTGACCGTGAGCAGATCCATGACAGAATGCACACGCTCCCAACTGCCTTCTCCTCCAGTCTAACATAAGGCTGACCTCCTGCCTCTCAACACCACAGGCGTAGAGATTGCCAATTCACTAATACTCTCATCTCATGAGCTCTCTCATGCTTGGTATGAGAGCTAAATCCCTCCCCATGCCCTTTTCACCTAGGTGTTCCATTATTGAGCTGCAGGTATTACTTATAACTCTCACTCCTCCTAGCCATGGGCTACACGGGCTGCTATAAAACCATCTGTTTGTAAATGACCCAGATGGTAGGGCTAGTGTTCTAAGAAACGCTGCGGTCATGTTGGACTTTATTTCCTTTCTCTTTAAAACACGGAATTTCTTATCTCCCTTGATTTCCTTATTCATCTGCTTTTGCCCCCTGTTTTATTTTCCCCCTGTTATGCACTGGCATAGCCAAGTCCCACTGACCCATGAGACACTATTTTCCCTTTCTTCAGAGAGGGGCTCGCGGTCTACTCTTCTGCCTCAGGGCTGCACTCAGGGCAAGGCCATTTAGCAAGTAATGTTACTCGCTAGACATTTTAAATGCAGTATAGGTCCATGAACAGCGACTACCTCATGCAAATCTCATGACTCCATGATGATGGTACTAATTTATAAATTTTGAAACATTGCAATGTATATCACACATACACATCCAGGCTGAACACACTGCATTAGGGTCAACCCATGTTGGGGATCTGAGTTGTGACTACAATTTAGAGGGGGGCTTTCCACAGTCTACATATATATCCAGAACGCTATGTGCAGGGGCACTTTGCCCTAGATTTTATTAGGAAAATCAATAAAAGTTTAAATGGAAAAATGACTGAGTTAGGAAAGGAAATATACACACCATGAACAGCTCCCATATATAACCTACGTAGTTGTGATATTCGTTTCTGTTAATCTTCACTCGGAACTGGCTAATCCACTGGGGAAGGGAGTGTGATGGGCACTGCCCTGGCCCAGCATACCATCTCTCTCTCTCTCCCTGTGCAGGTTCCACTGACCTTCTTTGTGTTCCATGCTCCTCTTGTCCCGCACTGGTCTACTCGGGTATGTTTGCTCAGGGCACTAATGCCCATGCCAGGTAATTATGGGTACTAGCTGCTACTGCTCGAAGTGCAGGTATTTTTGAATATGTAATTACAACCTCTAATGAGAAATGTCTTTCAAGTACTCTGCATAATGCTTCCTTTAACTTTTTTTATTGGTGGTATTTCTGTTTGTCTTAGAGTCCTCGTCTAGTCTGCATTCTCCCACATGGAGGTGGTAGGATGGGGATTTTAAACTCCTTCTCCGTGATAGAAAAAATATTACATTCTAGATAGATATGAGCTGAAAACACTGTCCTCCACTGTGCAGACAGTAGCCTGTAGGGCACCATTATATAAACCCTGAGCTACAGCTTCTCAGACAAATTTCACATACGTGGACATGAGGTTACTGTGTGAACTGGATAGACAAAGGTTTAAAAAAAATGCTGTATCCTCTCTCAAGTGCATCCCAGAGAGAGGTAAAAGTGTTGAGTTTGACCTCAGCACTCATGGAACAGCAAAATATCAAAATGGGAAAGAACTTTAGAACCGTCCTTCTTTCTCAATCTCTTGTTGACTTCCCTGCAACGCCCCCACCAAATGGCCATCTAGACGCTGAGTGGCTGTCTCGAGTGATGGGAAGCTTGCTGCCTTCCGCAGCTGCTCATTCAATTTTATTCTGCCCTAGTGGTTCACTGACCCAATAATACTGTGTTAGGACATCACCTGAAGAAACAATGTTCATTGCCACATGTTTTATAATAAAGCATGGAAGATGTTTTACACTAAAATGTGGAAAGGATGTAGGAAATGGAAACAACATAATGACCAACAAGAGGAACAAAAACAAATTATAGTGCCTATATAATGGAAAACTGCGAATCTATTATGAAGGATGAGATGTGTATTAACTCCTTCCATCTCTCTGTCTATACAAACACACACACATACACACACTAGAACCTCCGTGAATTGAGGTTCTGTGAGTTGAGTTGGTTACATTCACAGTTGAACCTCTGTAAATATAACAAACTTCTCAATATACAGAGGTGGTCAACATAAGGAAATAGGCCTACTGTACTGATATGTACACCTGGTACACGTCTGGCCTATGAAAACTATGTCACTGTAAGGAGCTGGTCAACTATGGAGGTTCTACCTATGTATGTGGAAATTTTTCCTAATATTTTATATAAAAATAAATTCATAGAATATTAAGTGTAAATCATTTTTGTTCTATATAATGCACACACACAATTATAAAATTATACCTAAAGAATACTGAGTGGTTACAAAATTGCCATCAGTAGTGATCTCTGTGTGATGTGATAATAGTTTTTTGCTTATCTAGAATGCTCCTATAATAAACATGTGTTGTTCTAAACTTATTTGAAAAGGACCTCTTGTCTTATTTCACTCCAAAGTCTGAGTCCTATATAGCTACCTTATTTCTGGTTCTGTCCAGATAATAATTATATCTGTCATCCACACAGTAGTAACTCTGTCATTATAAGTACGTAACTATCTTGGGGTTCCTTCTCAGCCCTTCACACGGTCTTAGTGTGACATGTGGGCAAACTGCTGTTCACTTGAAGAGCTCTGAGTAAATCATTTATATGATTCATATTTCATAAAAGCCCCAATGGATCAGGAACTGTGCCAGAGAGCACCTGTCCTTGTCATGATTATACGGCACCCTCTTGTAGTTTGTTTCATCATGAAACTTACTAAATTGTCAAGAAGATACATGAAAAGCAGCTATTATGTAAAATACTGATGATGATGATTATTGACGTATTCGGATGAGAAGAGTACAAGCAGCAGGAGAATTCTACCTTGGCTAGCAGTCAAAGGCCAAGGGAAGGTGACATTCAAGATTAAGATCTAAGGGATTAAAGGAGTTAGATAAAAGAGTTAGCTGCATTGGTTAGGGTAAGAAAAGTATTCCAGATAAAGGAAAAGTATATGCAGAAAGGCCAGGCTCCCATTCCCCTCTTGCCCTTACCCCTTTCATTCTCTCCCTCCTTGCACTGAATAAATACTTATTGAGCGAATGCCAGGGACAAAGTTTTCTTTCTGATCCTTGGACTGGATGGAGACTGATAGTCTACTTTCAGATATTTACAGTCTAATTGGTGAATCAGAAATATTAAATATAACTATGGTATAAAGCAAAGAAAACACACAAATATCTGAGAAACATGGACACTTTCCCTTGCCATCCTAATTTGATTAGGATTTTATATAGATACCAAAAATTGATATACTAGTAGCAAAGTATGGTTCATACGAGTGCTACTCTGAAATCAATGCCATAATGCAAAGCTTATCAGAGTGGAGGAATGCATTAAAATCCCAATTTTTCCTTAGTATGCTGTACTATAGACACATTACTAAATACATTTTCTTTTGTTTCTCCTTTGCAGGTCTGTGAAACAGACAGAAGAAGTTGCAAGTGGCCCTTAAAGAAATTGCAATTATTCAAATCCTTATATATAGTTTTAATTTTATTTACTATGTGTAATCATTTAAAGAATGGTTATTTTTATAATAGCAATAATAAAAAGAAGTACTGTTGCAACCCTGGGGTGCTCAAGTGTGTAATTAAAGACCACTAATCCTGGCAGAGCACTGTGGGGTGGTGAGGATGCCTGCTGCCTTTCAGCGTGGTTAGTGTCCTGGGTTTAGAGTACTATACATACATAGTTACTAAGATTAATATTTGATATATTAAATATTGCCTGATTCAAATAACTTTGCTTAAATTTTTTCTGTATTTTAACTTATCTAGGGTTTTCTACTTCTATTTTTATAATACTTTCACATTTTTTTTAGATTAATCAACATTATACTTACTCACATGTGCCAAGATGTGCCATTTAGGTCTCTGCACGGGTTAGCTGTTTGGTGTCATTCTCCACCACATGTGTTCTGTGCAAAGAGGTATATTCTCCATCAAGGTTCCTTCTCACATTTATTTTCCCTATTTCTATCAAAACGCATAATTGATATGTTAATTCCATAATGATATCAGTAAGGACTGAAATGCATGCCCCCAAGGCATTCAATTATGCAATGAAAAGTGTTATTGAAGCTAATTAAGATTATCCATTTTAAATTTTGATATATGCTCGCTTTATATGTTATGCATTGATGCTAAATGAATGGATCTATGTCAATCCATTGAGAATCTCCACTGTCTGTTTTATCTTATTTTGTCTTAATCTAAATTTGCTTTCTGGACCCATAAGACATAAGGTTACATTATAAAACTGCCTGAATTACTGTTAAGGTAACACAGATTAAAATGCCAGAATATGGCTAAAGAATAAATAAATTCTGATTGTATGAGTAAGGTCAATTTCCTAAATCAAAATAATATAATATACTTTCTTATATTAACATCTTCTTGTGTATAGATGCTCATAAGACTAATTCTTGTTAAGTTATTGCTTTTCAAAAGAGGAAAAAAATTTAAAAGATTTAGAAAACAGTAAATTTGTTAGTAGAAAAGAAAAAAGGCAACAGAGTAATTGTATGGGACTAGATCTCTCCTCCATTTAAAATCCTTGCATGAAGAATATTTCTTCAAAAATATTCAACTGAAGATCCAAATTTATTTTCTATTAAAAATATCCTTTCTTTAAAATGCATTACCCCCAGTGCCTTCATTGGAGCCAAATTTTCCTCCAACCACCATCTGGTTGGATTTTGTCCCCTTCTTGTCAATGGGGTTTTCCTGGAGATAGACAACCTCCTAAGGCCACATTGACCTCAAAGATCAGATTCAGCTGAAGACCAGAGTGTGTACCGCTGAAGATGTTGAAGATAAACAAAAGTAGACACCAATTGAAGTAGTAAAGACAGATTTTAATCAGTAATAAACTATTGCAATAAAGAAGTGGGGCGAGCATAAACCAAACTCTAATTTGTGCAGAAGTGATTAGTGAGTAGGAAGAGGGAACACCAAGTCCTTGAGTAGAATCAGGGAAGTGAAAATTTATCAAAAGAGGTAAAGTAGGGTTGATGCACATGTGAAACTGGATTTGCTAACTGGCACCTACAAAGATAGATCCCTACTCCTATCAGAGACTGGGAGGCAGGGCCCCTCTCTCGGGTATTGGCTGGACAGACAGTAAATTGCTCTGGAAGCTTTGGACTTTCTCAGGTAGGAACTTAATGGTGCTGGAGTCCTCAGTGTAAGCATATGGTCTTGAGCTGTTAGAAACTATGTTAGTATTTGTTCAAGTCTTTCAATGGTGGGAACAAG
Organism: Galagoides demidoff; assembly: GCA_963574575.1. NCBI lineage: Eukaryota > Metazoa > Chordata > Mammalia > Primates > Galagidae > Galagoides > Galagoides demidoff. The sequence goes on along the minus strand of CAUYQV010099350.1, from coordinate 28,494 downwards.
GACACATGAAATCATTCATGTTGATGGGCTGCAGGTTTTCTAGGCCAAGGCTGAGACTAAGTTGAGAAGAGGGCTCAAAGAAGCCTGGCTAGAGGTTGGTCAAGGAGAGAATTTTCATCAGTGCCCATTAGGCAGGTCATATACCCACCCTCAACACACACACACACACACAATCACATAATCTATGCTCTGTTTTTACAGTGCTGTCAACTACTTCCAGAGGCCAAAACTGGAACAGCTAGATATAGGAAATTTCTCCAGGTTTCTTTCCAATCTTCTAGCTCAAGTCTCATGAAACTCAAATTTCTTGGCACTCATCTTGGCTTCTATTATTCATTTTTCCTCTTGTTGGTTTCTTAACAAAGCTCCAAAGTCATTGCAATGTTAGGATTTGAAAAACCCACACCAGAAGGATTCCATGCTCCACAGCACTACTAAGGACAGATGGTCGTAGGCCTCATGGTATACCATGGCTTCAGGATGTCCCCAACTGGGACTCTGGTAGCCTCTGACCAGTACATAGAGGCCATCACAGCCTTGTGGGGGAAACATATATGTAAACATATTGCTTAAGTCACACGTGGTAATGTGTAATGATTAGGATGTTTATAGGCCGGGCTATGGGAACACAATAGAGCAGCTGGGAATGCATCTCGGATCTGGTCTTCTAAAGGGGTGAGTTGTGGGGTAGATGGGAAGTCAAAGAAGGCTTCCCAGAAGAGACAGTGCCTCACTTGGTTCTCTAAAGATGAGATGGATTTAACTGAGCAATGGAGGTGGGAGGAGGGTCTTAGTGGAAGCAGGGGAATCAGCCAGTATGGAAGTCTGGGAGGGTGGAGTGCGTGGGAATGAGTGCAGGAAACATGTGGTATCCATTACCAAGGCAGACAGAATATGACATGATGTGGCAGTTGGTGTGGACAGAATTGGACAGAGATTGGCCTGGGAAAATTTTCACGTACCACTCAGTGGGCTCTCACTCTGGCTGTTGTCAGAGTCCCAGATGCTTAGGGCCCACTCTCTGGGATGAAGACTCATCAGACAAGGTGGCTGTCATCAGAGTTTATGAAAAAGTTTCCATTTGACTCCTATGAATAGGTGGCTGAGAGCCACTGCTCAGCAAGCTCCAGAGGATTCTCAGCAGGAGATGCGGAGTGACTCCATCATACACATAGTGAGGATGGGGCACTCTGGCAGCTTTGAGGAAAGTGGCCAGCATGGGAGACACAGCAAGTGGGCCAGCCTGGAAAGGGAGAAACCATTAGGAGGCTGTTAAATAAAATGATAAAGGTCTATTTAGACAAAAATGGTAAATATCAACTGTGGTTGGGATATTCCAGAAGCAGGGGAGAAGATGAAACAGAGACCTATTTAAGAGGTGGCTCTTGTGGCATTATTACACATAGAAGGGGAGGGGAAGATCAAGAGTTCCTCCTGGCTTCAGGGTTTGGGACTGAGAGTGGCAGTATGATGACAGAAGGAAACACAGGAGAGCTTTACTGATAACTTCAATGTAGATGTGTTGAGATGGAGTTGTCTATAAGATGTTTGCACTGAAATGTCCGGCAAATATTGGTGCCACACAGAAAGGGTTCTTGAAATGTTCCTCAGATTCTGCACTCCAGCAGGACACTGTGGACAAATGGCTTTGAGCCTCATAGTGCATCATGGTCTTGGGGTGTCCCTGGCTGAGACTCTGGTAACCTCTGACCTTCTTGTTGACCACCAAAGTGCAGTACTGAAGATACAGACTTTTTATTCCTATGTGCATATGGATTTGTGAAAATGATACAATGGAGCACATGGCCTTCAAAATGCCTATGGTGTGAAAGGATGCCTATCTAATGAACATCTGAATTTAGATGTCAGGGAAAAAGAGATGGCGGGAAAGAGTCAAAAAAAAGTTTGCAGAAAGAGAAAAAATGAGAGAGAGGATGTCACAGTTACTATGGAAATGGACAGCCATGATCTTTATGCTGTTTCATAGTGGTTGTCCTCAGTTAGATTTAAGTCTTCCATGTGACACTGTATCGTGATCTTCTTCCCAGAATATACTTCCTTAAGCAATGGCTTGTTCTTCCTTTAGATGGAAGGCTAAAAAGATTCAAGACCAAGATGGAAGCTCTTAAATGGAGCTTCCAGAGATGAAACAGGCAGTGACTGTGTCTTTCTGTGATGTCATTTCAGGGTAGACTGAAAGACAGAAAACAGAAAGGGGACATGCCTTTTACAAGACACAGAATGCAAAATTATCCACCCTGCTTCACTGAACACTTATTGAATTAATAATTATTAGACACTTGCTTTGCATCTGATTTCATATTAGACTCTGCCATCAAGCAGCAGTAGGACAGACACCATCCTTCCATCCAGGGAGCTAGGCAGCTACTATGGGTTGGACACTGACAGTTCTGAACATATGTTAAGGACAAATTACAGGATGCTAAGGAACCACACCCAAGGAAGGCCTAGTCTACATGGCAGGTAAGGAATCTTGGGCTTTGGTTAGTCAATACAATCTAAAGGATGAGGAAGTTTTGTTTTGTTTTGGTTTTTTTCAGGTGAAATTAGGAGAGGTGGGGAGAATTAAGGACCATTTTGAAGAAAGGAGCTGAAGACTATGTCCACATCCAGTGATGGGTGAACATGGCGTATCAGTGGAAATGAACATCTGAATGTGGCTGGAACATAGGGGATGCACAGTATTGCCAAGTAATGCAGATAAGAATTTAGTAGCAGCCAATCTATAAAGGCTCCTAAAATTCAGAAGGCAAGAGAGAGAAACATAGAAGAGTTTTGAGCAAGCAAATAGTGAGATTTGCATTTTAGAAAGACAACTTTTGGCTTCAGTGTAGAAAATGAATTGTAAAGGGACAAAACTGGAGGCAGGGTGAATATTATTACTCTCTCAGTAATCAGGTCTGGAGATAGAACTACACAGACAGAGGAGGAACCGGGGCAGTTAAATTGATTAAAGATGGGAGGCAGGAATCGCAGATGATGGTCAGATTTCTCGCCAAGACACCTGGCAGTGAAATATATTTAGAACAAGGGGAAAATGTTGAGTTCACTTGAGGACATTTCAAATTTAAAGAGACTGGGAACACATCCAAGAGTTTGAACTTCATCAACATAAGGATGGTCAGACAGAGCATAATAGAGGTCATAGGCAATAGATGACATCAACCAATGAGAGTCTGCAGTGACAAGGGGACAGAAGTCTCAGGAACACACTGGAACTTAAGAGACGGATTTCAAGAGTAAAGTGTTTATGTGCTCTTGATAGAGCAGGTGGCCCACACACTGTTTTAGGAAGCAGAGGGTCAAAGTCCTTGCACTTGGAGGTCCCTGTTACTGTAAGCACAGCTGGATTTCAGAGGAGAGACAGGCATAGACTCATTTGTTGAACAACCTTTAGTGTCTGGTTTAATGAGGCTATAGAAGTTTCCTGTGGGTGGATGAAATGAAAAAAAAAAAAAAACTATATGGGAGTCGGAAGGGGATGGAACAAATGTAGAACTTCCTTTATTTAGGAAGTAAAACTAAGGCATTACCGATGTGGGCTCAAAGTCCACATCATAAGTGTCGGGACATCTGCCTGTGTTTTTCTTTGGTTTATAGTGACTAAGGGACAACATATTGAGGAGAAAGCTTAAGAATTAGTCCCGATGGCTTATCGCAGTATAGTTTATAATTTGCAACATTTCAATTTACCTTCCATTTTTCCTAATCAAACCTGTGTTTGGGGTCAGGAAGAAAGAAGATAACCATTGTTTGCCACTGAACTCGAGTTCAAGACACTGCTTAGAGAGAGAGAAAGGAGAAGGGAGCCCCGTCCTCAGTCCCAGGGTGCTGCAAACCGGGGCCTCCTGCGCTGGGATGTTTGCCAGCTTTCACTTACATCTGGCTCTCTCACCACTGCTCGTGCTGTTTGTTATGGCAAAATTTCTAGGGTGTCTTTTTGTCCATTTTGTGTCTTTGATGTTTGCAGAATAGGTCTCTGGAAAGCCAGCATCACTGGATTTGGGTGTTGGTGGAAGCTGAGATTTGGCAACTTTCCTCACTATTAAGATCCATTAAAATGTGCATGAAGGACCCTGGAAAATTGTGAAAGTAACATGACTCAGTGTCTGAAAAACAGAGTAGTCACCAGCAATTTTCTCAAAGAAATTGGCCTGCAAATAGGAAGGGGAGCAAACGGCTTCTAGGTTAGGCAGCGTACGTGGTTCTTGGGGTGAAATGGCCAACCTTTGGTTTCAAAAGGAAAGCTCTGAGGAGCTCCTATCCCATCTGGTGAGGTTCGGTTTCCCAGCACAACCCATTCCAGCTGTGTTTGAAGGGCCCTTATAAACAGCAGGGCCCGCTGGATTGAGTGACCAGTCCAAAGTTTGCCTCACCACCTGGATTCTTAGAGGAAAATCGTTTTACTCATGGAAATTTTATTACTAGATTTTACAGAATTTTTTAGGTAAAGTAATTGGCATAAATAGTAAAATTTCCTTAGAGCATAATCAGAATCACATAATCAATAGCTTAAACTAAGCCATGAAAAATGCAGGTTTCCTGTGAAAAACAAGTGCATAAGTATCTTCAGTAAGATAGAAGCCAAGGTTTTGGCATATTTTATGTACATATTGTCTGAAGTCACCATGAAATATTTTTCTTTGGATCTCTGCTAGAGATTAGTACTGCTCACCATACCTCATTTTCCTTTTCTGCCGGGACACGTGTGAGATTTCCCAGCCCTCTGCAGTCAGGCAGCTCATGTTACTAGAGCTGGCCGAAGGGCCACCGGTGGAAGTGATGTATATCCCTTCCTGTCCAAGGCCTTTAGAAGAGCTGTGAGTTCTCCACTCTCTCTTTTCTTCTGCTACAGTGATCCTGGATGCTATATACTGAGATCGCAGTATCTAAAGATGTTTGGATTCATGGCTATATGAAATGCAGCTCACCTGACCCATATTAAGTTGGTAATACAAGCGAGAATTAGACCTTTATTTAACCACTGAGGTCAGGGGTTTACTTGATAATGCAACATAGTATGAATTATTTCAAATAATACAAGGTCAAACTCTGTCATTGCTGAAAACGATGGTTCCCCTCCCCCAGAGGCAATTCTAGGTCATGTAAACTTAGACGTTACAGACAATCCTGATTTTAGAGTAAGGGTGACCGATGATGATACTTTTTAAGAAACTGCCAGTTATACATTAAGAAAGGAGATTGCAACTGGGTGTATTCATCAGGTAGATTAAAATGTCCAACTTAAATAAGTCTCACCTTAACTTAATTGTAAGTTGTCTAATTTTTTTTATTTATGATCTTATGGAATTTAGCACTCATGTATTGAATATCTATGCAAGATAGCCAGTCATTTCATTTAGGATTCTATTTCATAATCTATCTGTGACTTTGGGTTTAAGTGAGTCTAGCAACTCAAAATAAAATTAAGTTTCAGACAGAAAATAAGGGAGTTGACTTCCCAAAATTAGGTTTATCAAATGGAGTACAGGGTAGATTACATATCCACTGGTAGATCTAAGACACACAGTACAAGCTTCATGAAACCAATTAAACAATCTCATATGTACTACTGGTATGTTATGACTTATTTTCTGCCTTTGGTTTATTAGTGTTCCAAAATAAGAATTGTATGCCTTGGGGAAACTTTTTTGATGCTGTTGTAAAATAGGAAAACAAGTAGCCTTCATATCAGAAGGAACGTTATTGTGCCAAAACTGAGGTCCTTTGGCAGAGAAAGGCAGAGGTTGTATTTGTTGTTCACAGATGTGTGTTTGAGCAACTGCTGCATTCCTCAGAAGCTGAGTAAATTTAGGCAATATGATTAACCTTTTTGAGTCTTGGACCAATGATAATGGTATTCTTATGGCCATTAAGCCTACCAAAGCCTTCTGCTGAACCTCTTATGAATTATTGCATTTAATCCTCATCATCGCATTATAAGCCTCAGTGGAGTAAATACCATCCCCCTTCCCTCCCCATCAGCACGAGGCATGTCTTTCCTGTGAAAGGCTGTTTTGTTTGCATGGAAAACCTGTTGTCTAGTGTACCCACCTTCATCAGTGATCTCAGCTAGATCTTCTGGCTCGCTTAGTGCAGCTTCTCCAACAGCACTTGCTGCTTCACCTTGCACTTTACGTTATGGAGATGGATTCTTTGTCTAATCCTCATGAACAAACCTCTGCTAACCTCAAACTTCTTTAGCAGGGAATTGAAGAAATTGAAGGATTAGACTTTGGCTTAAGGGATTGCTGTGGCTGGTTTGATCTTCTATCCAGACCACTAAAACTTTCTCCCTATCAGCGGTTAGGCTATTTTTCTTTCTTATCATTTTTATGTTCCCAGGAGTAGTACCTTTAATTTCCTTCAAGAACTTTTCTTTTGCATTCTTAATTTGCCCTAGACTTTGGCCTGCTGTGGCTTTTGATATGCTTTCCTCACTAAGCTTAAGCGTTTCTAGTTTTTGATTTCAAGTGAGAAATACGTGACTCTTTCTTTCATTTGAATACTTAGAGGCTAATTTAGGACTATTACGTGACCTAATTTTAATATGGTCATGTTTCAGGGAATAAGAAGACCTGAGGAGAGAGAGAGAAAGATGGGAGACAGCTGATCAGTGCAGCAGTCAGCACAGAACTTAATTTATCGGTTAAGTTCACTGTCCTACAATGATGTGGTCCATGGTGCCCCTGAACAATCACAGTGGCAATATCAAAGATTGTTGGTTATGCATCACCATAATAGAGATAATACTCATGAAAAAATTTGAATATGTTGGAGTTACCACAATGTAACACAAAGGTACAAAGTGAACACATGCTCTTGGAAAAAAGGTGCCAATAGATTTGCTGGATGCCAGGATGCCACAATCTTTCAGTATGTAAAGAACATGAAACCACAGCTGCGGTCAAGTGAAGTGCACTAGAACAAGGTGTGCTCGCATTTGTCTTCTTAAAAAATGAACACAGATATCTCCAGAAACCTAGATCTTCAGTACTCTCCGAGGGTCTTGTAATTAGACAATGACCATTTAAATCAGAACTTTGGAATTAAATTACAGTGCCACATTTTTCAAAATAACCTACTTGACCGTGACTTCCTATTAGAGTAGCTAGACCATGAGAACAACCTAACATTGGAGCACACAGGCTCAACTTAATTCATCAAGAATCAATGTGCACTTGTCATTCTTTCTAACTCAGGTCATTCCCCAAACTATCTGTACCATCAATCACTTGAAGAGATTTAAACAATTCTCAGGACTGGAATCCAATCTCAATGCAATTAGTAAGAATAAGTAGGGGTGAAGCCCAGGCATGGGTATTTGCAAATCTCCTCGAATGATTTTATACACAGGCACGGATGAGCAATCTCTTGTCTTGACTTACCGTTAATAGTGATGTGGTATATCAGATAGTTTTAGAGACTCCATTTGCTTTGTAATCAAATGGTAAGCATACCTTTAATTTTCCCTGTGAAATGAATTTATAGCTATATATTTTAAAATAATCTTCTGTAACACTGCTATTTTTTGTTAATAACATGTATTCAGGGCTTCTCAAATGTCAGCTACTTCCTTACGCATTCTACATGCGTTATCTCATCTAATTTTTACCATGGCCCTTAGAGGTAGCACAAGGATTATCCCCATTTTATAGATGAGGCAACTGAATGGAAGAGAAAGGTGAAGGAACTTATCTGGGGTGATGCAGCAGGTTTCAGGGCCGGAGCAGCTCAGCTCCACCACAGTGGCTGTGTGGGCCGTCCATATTGGGCTGACTTTATTATGTTTCAACTTCATAAAGTTTGATCATGGAAGGATCGATGACCTGATGGTTCAAAGCAATAAATTCTGAGAGTATGCTGTGTTGCTCTCACTCTGGTTGTGTTTCTAGTTCGTTGCCCCCTGACTTGAGTCATCCACAGTGATGAGCCGACAGTCTTAGCTCTCTGGGTCTCAGAAGTGATGGTGTCTAACTCCTTTCTAATCCCTAAGAATAGCCCTGTGTTTGCACATAGTAGACTCTAAAGAATAAATCACTAAATGGAGAATGTCCTAAACCTGGCTCTTTCCCAAGGGAGCAATCAAGAAAAAGGTTCTCCTTTGAAGAGCGATTAGCACAATCTCAGTTTGAAAGTCAAACTAATTGTCCCCAGGCAATAAATACCCTGACCACTGGTGTTGGAAGGACTCAACACAGCCAGGATAAACAAAAGGATACTAAAAACAGTATTAATACATATTAATTTATTTAATTAAAAATAGAAAGTATTAAGCCAGTGGGCCAGATCTGCAAGCAGTGCTAAGGGATGCTGTTCTGTGTTAGTGGGGTGACCCAGCTAATGGAATGCCTAATGGAAAAGAAGGAGGAGCTAATGGAAAAGAAGGAGGAGTTCCTGTTAAAAGAGCCACTGCCCTGCCTGGAACAGATGGACCGACCAGCAGCTCCTAAAACATGGGCCTCTGCTGAAGACACCCTGCATGGTAGCCTGGGGACATTCTGTTTTATAAAATAAGTTGGGAGAGGCTTCATTTGATATGTTTTGTAGCAATAAAAGCTCGCCACGTTTAGCGTTCACTGTGCTTACCCGGAGACAAACCTTTTCCTGAGGGTTTCACAGCCACTGACTCACTTGTTTCCTTACAGCAAATCCATCTGCTATTATTGTCCACATGAGATGAATGAGGAGATTGAGACTTGACCTTTTAAGTAATTGCCCAAGCCACAAGTGGCGGAGCCAGGATTTCAATCCCAAAGGTCTGACGTGTGAAGCCAGGGCTGTGACAATTATAGCCAACTCCTCTTCGTTACTGCATGGAAGCACATTGGTGTGGCTGGAAAAGTGAGTGATTCAGGTTTCCCACCCCCTTCTGTAAGAGCTACGCATCACTCTCCCCTTTGATCCGGAAGAAGCAGAGTAGGATAGGCTTCAAAGTAAATATTGATAATTGTTCTCTGGTCTTTAGAGAGAGAAGTCCTGATCTTTCCAATTTCTTTAATTCAGAATTTTCAACAGACTTTGACTATACATACAATTCTAGGCAGGCCAAAGTTGCAGGGGTATTCAAAGCCCAGCTGTGGATAAAGATGTGGTGGGCACCTCCCTGGAGGCCAGCAGGCCAAACTCCTTGATGGGCAATAAAAGTTAAGGGGTTCCCATGTGGAGCCACAGACAGGCAGCTTTGAACTTTGATGGGTCTAAAGAGAGGGATTGTGGCTAATCCTGGCACACGTCCCAGCCTGGTACCTCATTCCCTGATATTCCCGGCTGCCTCTATCCAGTCGCACCTCATTTTTTTTTTTAATTGTGGTAAAATACTCAGGAGTTTTTGTTTCCATGTGGAAGGGAATGCTGCATTAGAAAGAACCTTGACGTGATCCCACCAATCGCCCTCCCTCACATCTATGGTTTATCCTATGGGGGTACATGTTTGTCTTTCTAAATGTAGAATATAAATGTCTTAATACAATAACTAAGAAAAGGACATGAAGGTTATGCTAACCAGATGGATGAAAGTATTTCAAACAACACACTGTACCCCATGATAGTATTAATGTACACAGCTATGATTTAATAAAATGTAAAAAAAAAAAAAAAGAACCTTGAACTGGGGAGGAGAAGGACCGACTTCCTGTTTCAAAGTCCACTCCTGCCATTCCCCTCTGTGGGATGTAGCCCTGCTCTGGGATAAGCATCTTTGGCAAAGGCAGACTGAGCTCACAGGGCTGCCCCTTGATTATTTTTTATGCTGCATTTCAACAGAATAGACAGTCTTCGGGGAGCCAGTAAAATGCTGTGTATGTTCTGCTCACGCCTCATGGGAAACACACCGACTTTGCTGTCACTACAAGTTGAAGGTCTCCATCTGCCAAGTTCACTGGTGCCAAAAGCAGGTTCCTGGTTTCTTGCCAGTGATCTTCACATGAGCTGACACCAGCCAAAGCAATGAAACCATGGCATCAGCTCTCTATCTCTGCGTGGAAATCTTGCTGAGTGGGATGTGAGGGGATGAGAGGAAGCAGGGCGGTAGGAGTCAGTCTGAGTGACACAGAGCACTTGCCATAAAAATAAAACCAGATCCTTGCTGAGGGTTGAAGTCATTGGTCAAATTCCCTTCCTGTTTTCCTTTTCATGTTCTTTGTTTTGTTTGCCTGATCCTTTTACTTCATGGCTCTTGTGGAATCGGAAGTCAAGCCCAGCTCACGGTGTCCTAACTGAGCCAAACCCAAGATACATTGGAACTCCCCATCGCCAGCTGCGTTTGTGAGATTTCTAGCCTGATAGCCAGACCAAAAGGGTTTGGAGTGACGTGTGGGCCTCCTCGGCAGGAACTTTTGCAAAGTTTATGTTTATTATTTCACTCATCTGTCAGCAGCATGGATTTGGGGGGTCTTAGTCTGTCCTTTTCTCAGAGCCATTAAGCAAATGTACTTTCAATAATTCAAAAGATACAGCTTTACAGAGTGTGAATTATACTAATTCTTCCCCTCTAGCAGACACGTCAGTCATGACACGTCTGTATTTGAGAGTCTGTGTTTGGTAAATGTCCTTAAACTGGGATAAGTACATCAGTCAGGATGTATCAGGGTCATATTCAATGTCTTTTTTTTTTTTTTTCAGCTTTTGGTCAGGGCTGGGTTTGAACCTGCCACCTCCGGTATATGAGGTCAGTGCCCTACTCCTTTGAGCCACAGGTGCTGCCCAATGTCGTTTTTTTAAAGTAAATATTTGGTAATCTTATCTTCCCACATGTGCCCATTCCTATGATATAAGTACTCTCATTATGGCTGATTCCAAGGTATCAATATGTCATCACTGGTCACACAATTGCAAAGAGAGGCCTGTGATAGGCCCTGGCCAGGTGCTGAGCTGGCTCCAGCACGCTGCTCACCTTGCAGTTGGCTTTTTGTGGCTTATGCACAGAGACACCAGGCTCTTTGACCCCTCACCAGACGAGCTGAGACAAAAACTAAAAATGAAAAGCTGAGTCTATACAAGCTGCATATTAATTGCCTATGGTCTCTTGGTTAGCACTTGCAGCATATAGAAAATTAAAGGAAAACCAAGATTATGTCTTCACTTCTCTCTCCGAATAACTATGAAAAAGCTAGTCAAAGGTTTCTAATTTAGGGCAGTAAAAGATAACCGTTTGAAGTCAACTGGGGTTGACTGCTAGCCTGTCCCCAGTCTAGCAGGCAGGAGGAATAGCAGCTGTTAGGTGGGGAGGTAACTTGCACGGCCACTTGTGCACTACACACCCCAAATGTAGCTCCAAGCATGCACTGAACAGACTTTGTCCTTAAGTGCAGGATACACTTATTAAGTTATGACTCAATATTTCAGTCCTATTAGCCACAAGCCTACAAAACCTCTCCTTACCATCTGAAGTTACTCAAAGTGGAAGAATAAATTTTACAACCCATCTCTCTGTAATAGTTCTGTGTTACTGACCTCAAATGTCAGGCAATATTCCAGCATCTTAACATATTATCTCTAATTCTGGCTCAAGCATGTAAGGTAAAGATTATCTTCATGTTATTAATATAAACAAGACTGAACCCAGAGAAATTAGGTTTCAACAGTTCACACTAATAGAATAGGACTGCAGTTCAAAGGCACTTTCTCTGAAGCTAAAGTTTTTCAGTCTCTTTCCAAGAAGGTGCTGTCTCTTATGATCAGAAAAGTTAAAGAATAGTGACGTTTATTTGTATAAAGTTCACCTTTAAGCCAAATTCTAGGTCAGGAATGAAGAAGCCAGTTTTCGCTATGCATTGAGCAGCCTTGTCCAAAATGCACATGTCCAGAGGAGAGGAATACAAAGGAGCTGTATCAGTGGAGGCTGCCCACTGAGGGGCTCTGGTCCACAGCGACTCTCAGTTCTCAGTCTCTTCTTTCAGGGGCTCCTGGAAGGCAGGGCCTGCTACTGATATACCAAGGCCCTTGTCACGGTTGTATGAGAAGGATGTTGCACTGCTACTCTAGAGGCAGGTTTTGGTCTGAAAGTACAGTAACACACACCAGAGAGTTGATGGCTAGTCACTTATACTGAAGGAAGGGGCAGATAGTGTGTGTCCAGCCCTGTGGAAGTGCATAGGCCCATGGAGTGGCCGTGAACCTACATGAGCACACTAAGTACTCGCATCACCTGGAGTGATGACTTGGTGACGTTATGCACATATGAAGGCAAGAGATGATGACTCCCATCACATCCTTTCTTCAATTGGTATTTATTAGATTTCGGTCTACCCAAGCTGTTTCAGGGACAGCTAAAGAAACTCTTGCTCTACTGAACACAATTTAGTCAGTGGGATGAATGGCCATCTGCACAAGGAACCAGCCTTAGAACCTAGACCTTGTGATCTTGCTAATGTGTGATTCTGAACAAGTTTAATGGCTGTCTGAGTTGTTATATCTCTTTAACTTAAGGAGCTATAAATCAGTTATTACACATGCAGGTGCTTTAAAATTATTGATAGCCTAAGACATTGCTGTATTCCTTGATCACTTATAGGAATTTTGTAGTTGAGTCCCTGGGGTTTTCCAGATATACAATCATATCATCTGCAAAGAGTGAAAATTAGATCTCCTCTGATCCTATTTGAATACCTGTGATTTCCTTCTCTTGCCTGATTGTGATGGCTAAAACTTCCATTAAAAAGTTAAAAAGCAGTGGAGACAATGAGCAACCTTATCTGGTTCCTAATGTAAGTGGAAATGTTCTCTATTTTACTCTATTCAATACAATATTGGCTGTGGGTTTGCTGTAGATGCCCTCTATCAGTTTAAGAATGTCCCTTCTATACCTATTTTAATATTCACAAATCAGTAGCTTTTATACCAATAATAGTCAAGCTGAAAAAATAGTCAAGGACTCTATTCCTTTTAGAGTAGTTCCAAAGAACATGAAATATTTGGGAATTTACCTAACAAAGGACATGAAATCTCTATAAAGAGATCTCTATAAAGTTCTCTATAAAGAGAACTATGAAACTCTTGAGAAAAGAAATAGCTGAAGATATTAACAAATGGAAAAACATACCATGCTCATGGCTGGGAAGAATCAACATTGTTAAAATGTCCATACCACCCAAAGCAATATACAATTTTAATGCAATCCCTATTAAAGCTCCACTGTCACACTTTAAATATCTGGAAAAAAATATAATACTTCATTTTATATGGAATCAGAAAAAACCTCAATTAGCAAAGACATTACTCAGAAATAAAAACAAAGCAGGAGGAATCATGCTACCAGACTTCAGACTATACTATAAATCTATAGTGATCAAAATAGCATGGTACTGGCACAAAAAAAGAGAGGTAGATGTGTGGAACAGAATAGAGAACCGAGAGATGAACCCAGCTACTTATTCTCATTTGATCTTTGATAAGCCTATCAAAAACATTCAGTGGAGGAAAGATTCCCTATTCAACAAATGGCGCTGGGTGAACTTGCTGGTGACCTGTAGAAGACTGAAACTGGACCTACACCTTACACTTTTAAAAAGAATAAATTCTCACTGGATTAAAGATTAAATATAAGACATGAAACTATAAAAATACTAGAAGAGAGTGCAGAGAAAACACTTGAAGAAATCAGCATAGGAGAATATTTTATGAGGCAGACTCCCTCTCCCCCCAGGCAGTTGAAGCAACACCAAAAATACATTACTGGGACCGGATAAAACTAAAACGCTTCTGCACAGCCAAGAACTTAGTACATAAAGCAAGCAGACAGCTCTCAGAATGGAAGAAGATATTTGCAGGTTATGTCTCTGACAATGGTTTGATAACCAGAATCCACAGAGAACTCAAAGGTATTAGCAAGAAAATAACAAGTGATCCTATCTCATTGTGGACAAGAGATTTGAATAGAAACTTCACTGAAGAAGACAGGCACCTTGTCTACATGGCTACAGACATATGAAAAAATGCTCCTCATCCTTAATCATCAGGAAAATGCAAATCAAAACCAACTTGAGATATCATCTAACTCCAGTAAGATTAGCCCACATCAAAAAATCCCAAAACTATAGATGTTGGCATGAATGTGGAGAAAAAGGGAACACAGTCTGCACTGCTTGTGGGAATGCAAATGAATATGTTCCTTTTGGAAAGAAGTTTGGCGATCACTTAGGGATCTAAAAATAGACTTGCCATTCGATCCTTCAATTCTTCTACCAGGTATATATCCAGAAGACCAAAAGTCACTTTAAAACAAAGATATTTGTACAGTATGTTTATTGCAGCTCAATTCATAATTGCTAAGTTGTGGAAGAAGCCCAAGTGCCCATTGACCCACGAATGGATTAAAAAATTGTGGTATGTGTACACCATGGACTATTATGCAGCTTTAAAAAAGATGGAGACTTTACCTCCATTATGTTTACATAGATGGAGCTGGAACATATTCTTCTTAGTAAAGTGTCTCAAGAATGGAAGAAAAAGTATCCAATGTACTCAGCTCTACTATGAAACCAATATATAATCACCAGCACTTTCATATGAAACCCAACTATAGCCCAAGATGAAAGGGAAAGAGGAAGGAGAGGGGAAGCAAGGGGGCGGATGGGTGGAGGAAGGGTAATTGGTCCCACCACAACTACAGTGCACTTTAAAAGGATAAATGTCAAATCTACTAAGTGTAAAGTATAAATGTCTTAACATAATAATCAAGAAAGTGCCATGAAGTCTATGTTAACCAATTTGTCATAAATATTTCAAATTGCATATAAAACCAGCACATTGTACCCCATAAATGCATTATTGTACATGACTATGATTTAATAAAAAACTAAATAAATTAAACTAAAAAGATCTTGTCTCAAGAAAAAAATTGGTTGAGGTAAATCAAGCAGACATTGAATTTTTAAACCTGAGTATTTATTCAAACCTAAGTTTTTATGCATATGTATTAATGATCACAGATTATTTTGGAAACTCAAAGTTTTTTCTCTCTCTACCTTTCTCCCTTTCTCTTTGTTTTTGGTATTATTTTTTATCTACAGATCGTCTTTGATGACTTTATCTTTTGACTATCTTGCTTTATTACATTATCTAGCCCAAATTGAAAATTTTTCTTATGGTAAACATGTTTATACAAGTATATTTGGTTTACAAATAGTATCAATATGTATAAAAACCTACTGAAGGTCAATTTCTGTTCTAGGTGAACAAAACAGCAACATAAGTCAAAGGTTTTCTGCTTCTATGAACTTACCTTCCAACAAAGGGAGATAATAGTAAACATAATGAAAAGGAAAACTGTATCATATGTTACAAGTATATAACAGAGTTATACCCATATAATAGACTATAATATGAATTATATACCGTACAACTGGTATATGTATACCTCTAATATATGTATTAGAGAACACTTCCATAAGTTCAAAGGACAAAAGGAAAAATTAGTACAGGGGAGAGTAGATTGCAATTTTAAATATGGTAGTCAGGATCGGTCTTACTGAAAAGGTAACATCTAAACTTGTATCTTATACTGTAAGTCAATATGAACATTTTCTTTAAACACGGATGTTTTAAATAACATACAGAAGGCCAGGGGAAAAACCAAACAACCCCAACAAAAAGTGGGCAAAACATCTGAACAGAAGTTTTTTGAAAGAAGATGGAAAAGTCGTCAAGAAACCTCAGCAGCACTAGCCATCAGGGAAATTCAAACTAAACTATGATGAGATACTACCCTATCCCTAGCAGAATGGCAATGGCCAGTATTAAAAAGTCAAAAAATAGTCAGTGCTGGTGTGGATAGAGAGAGAATGGAAAGTTGATACACTATTAGTGGGACTGCAAATTAATACAAGGACTACGGAAAACAATACAGGTTTCTTAAAGAAATGAATGTGGACCTATCATTTGATCCAGTAGTCCCACTTCTGGATACCTACCAAAAGGAAAAGAAGACATTTTATAAAAAAGACTCTTGCTGGCTGGTCCAAGTGCAGTGGTTTTTACAACTAATTGATCACAACCAGTTACGATTCGTTTGTCCTTCTCCACTCCCACTATTTCACTTAACTAGCCTTAGGAGAAAAGAAAAAGAGAGAATGACATTTGCATGCAAATGTTTCTCATACACAATTTAAGTTGTAAAGATGCACAATCAACAACATAAGTGTCCATCAATTTACGAGTAAATAAAGAAAATGTAGTATATATACAGGGTGGACATAAAGTTTGTGTGAATTGCACATAAGCTTTCTGTCCACTCTATGTGTGTGTGTGTATATATAAATATACATATATTTATATATACACACACACACTGTGGATTACTATTCCACCATAAAGAAATGAAATAAGGTTACTTGCAGCAAAGTAGAAGGAATTGGAGACCATTATCCTGTGTGAAATATCTCAGTAATGGAAACACTCTATTTTCTCACTATACAATGGAAGCTAAACAAGGAGAACACACAGGAGAGAGATGTAAGGGGCATTGAAATCAAGTAGGGGAGAGATGTGGGATAAACACTTACCTATTGAGTACAATGAACGTTATTCTGGTGATGGACATACTGGAAGCCCTGACTTAAGCATTATACAATGTATGCATGTAATGAAAATATTTGTACCCCCTTAATATTTTTAAATAAAAATAGATACAAGATGGACATAAAGTTCATGTGCAATTTAAAATAGGTTAACATAGGTTAATATAAATGCTGTGTATCAGTAAAAGATTTCTATAGATGAGCATGCAATGATAAAGGCTCACACCAGTTTTAGTAGCAATGAGATCAATGTAAGGAAAGTCGTTAAAAATAATTGGATTGGGACGGCGCCTGTGGCTCAAAGGAGTAGGACAGCAGCCCCATATGCTGGAGGTGGTGGGTTCAAACCTGGCCCTGGTGAAAAACTGCAAAAAAAAAAAAAAAAAAAAAACTAGAAAAACAATAATTGCGTTGTTGGTGAACACATATTGGATAGATTCTAGAAATTTGTGTTCATGATATGGTTCTGGAGTAAAGTGAGATTACACAAATGTTTTATTCTATTAAATAACTCCATATTCTCCTAAAAATAATAATTGGTAAATCACTAACTTATTCATTTCTTTTGCTCTCTATATTTAGAAAAGTAGGTGAGGTTTCATACTTTGATGAATGAGAGACTTACAGCTTCATTAGTGGGGCCTTCGGTAAGTGATAGTGTATGGGTGAAATTTATGATACATTGAAACCAACCCAAAAGAACAAGAAAAAGATTTTTTTTAAGGGAATATTCTGTTTGCACTGAAAATGGAAAACAGCTATAATACTCCCCTAACCACAGTCTGTAAAGAATATCTGCCAAATACTCTGAAATTCAGATGAATTGATGAAGGTTGCTTCAAGCCAAAATAAATGAATATCTTCACATATTGAGTGAGGTACAGAATTCTTTAAATGAAAGTGAGAGTCTTAAGGGACTGTGGGTGGGCTAAGTAATAAACATCCTGTGGGACATGGGTTTTTAAAAATATAAATGGGAAAAATCATTCAGATATGAAATAAAGTTAAGAAGGAACAGAAAATCCTAGCTCCTGATCAAAGTCAATGGTGCATAAATTAAACAAATTCAATAATCTAGCAGAAGAGAAACAGGATGCTTAATTCTGAGCTCAGCCAAGCTGTCTGGATGATTTGTTCACCTCAAAAGAAATGTGCCTTCAAGGCATAGGATGGAAAAGATATGATGATTGAGTAACTGTGATAACACATCTCATTTAAAATTGCCAACAGCCTCCGATTACTTCTCTTGCCTTGAGCAAATAGTAGAAATAGAATTATACCCATTTAAAAATGAATACTAGAACTTTTGTTTCTGGCCAATGGGGAGCAACAGGGACCATATTACTCTTTCATCTAAAAATAGTAATGAAACAATGGACAAAAATATATAACATAAGGTTTTTCAAGCTATTATGCATCAGGCATTGGAAAATAATGATCACTGAGGGTTAGAAGACAAACAGGGGCAGCCCTACAGTGGTCCCAGTTCATTGCCTCCCCAGACAGAGTTTACGGTTTGTAGACAATGACAGGAGAAGGGAGAACTCAGGTAGGGTTTGTTTGCTCTTTTGTCTGAACTGAGGACACAGAGCTGGGAGTCTAGAGAGGTTAGAGAAGTGAGAGTTCATAGGGCAAAGAGCCAGAGACAAAAGTGTGAGGAGAACCCCAGAGATTTGCAGGGTGCTGCTCTCACCTCTCTCCAGTCATCAGCTGAGTATGGATCAGCACATGTATCTAAAGAAACTATCCAAAAGGATTAAGGCAAACATTATGTGGATCTTCCACATGGCTTAAAATATTTCCTGTTCCTACCAATCAGAGTGCTAGGTCTCATAATTAACTGCATTAGGAAGAGCACTCAGGAGGGTATTGCCACTGTAGTGGAGAGAAATTAATACAAGACCACTGCTATCATCGTGTTCACTAAATACTGAAAGGATTAAATTATTTCCAAATAACCTAACTATGCCCCAGAACAAAGTTTAAATATGTTTGAAGGATACAAAAATACCCAGCACTGGGGTAGAAATTTCTTTCTCTCTTTTTCTCTCCTTTTTTTCAAATTTTCAATGTAGATTTTCCAATTAAAAATTATCAGAAGTGCAGAGAAAAAGTAAAATATGACCCACAATGAATAATAAAATCAGTCAAGGGAAACTGACCTAAGGTTTGTAGAATTTTTATACAAAGTCATGAAAATAGTTTTGTAACTATTTTATGCCCTAGAAATTAGAGGGGGGATTGAAAATGTTATATAGGGACTTGAAAGGCATAAAAACTGACCAAAATCAGACTGCTGTATGAGAAAATGACGACATCAGAGATAAAAACACACACATGACAACTTGTCAACCTATAATGTTATAACCAACAAAAATATCTTTCAAAAATTAATGTAAAACAGAGACATTTTCATTCATAAAAAAGCTAAAATAATTCAATGCCAGTAAATCATTACTAAAACAAATATTAAAGGAAGTTCTTTAGATAGAAGGAAGAAGATTCCAGATAGAAATCTGGATTTACACAAATGAAAATATGCATCAAAGGGGATAACTACTGTGGTTGATTTATAAACTTTTTTTTATTTAGATCTCTTTAAAAGGTAATGAACTCTTAAAGACAAAATGTAAACAAAGTATTGTGCTGTTTATATATAGAAGTATTATTTATATATAGAAGTAAATGTGAAAATACTAGCACAAATACCAAATTAAAACAGCAAGAGTATGTCACTACATTTGATTGTCTAAAATACACACACACACACACACACACACACACACACAGCCCTAATGTTACTAAATGGTGGTGAAAATACACAGCAAAAGGAACTCTATTAATTGCTGGAGGGACTACAATGTCTTCCAGACACATTAAGAGGCACTTCGGCAGTCTTGTTAGAAAGCGAAACAAGCCAGCAATTGCACTTCAATTTACCCAATTGGTTTGAAAACCCATTTTCACACAAATACCTGCATGCAAATGTTTACAACAATTTTATTCATAATCACCAAAACTGGAAACAACTCAAATGTCCTTCAACAGGAGAATCAATAAAGTGTGGTATTTCGATACAATAGAATATTCTTCAACAATAAACAGAATGGAGCTATTGAGTCAAGAAGAGATATGAAGAAAACTTAAATGCTTTTTGCTAAGTGAAAGCAGCCAGTATAAAAAGGCTACAAATTGTACAGGGTGGACATAAACTTTGTGTGTAATTTACTATATTAAACTATTTTAAATTGCACACAAACTTTATATCCACCCTATAAATGATTCCATTTGTATGGCACATAAAGTATTATGAAAAACACAAAACAATAGAGATAGCAAAATTATCATTGGTTGTCAGGAGTTAAGGGAAGAGGAGGGGGAAAAGAATAAGTGAAGTTCAGGAGATTTTCAGGACAATAGTATTATTCTGTATGGTACCGTAATGATGAATATAAATTCTTATAAATTTTTTAGATCCATAGAAATATAGTGAACATTAAGTATACAAATTAAAAAGTCTTTTTTAGGAGGTCAAGGGATTCCAGAAAGACTGTGCCAACAAAATCCGTTTTACAAATGTATAGGAAAACCACACTGAAGGGGATGAGAGGTAAAGATGCTGACCTACGTATCTGTGGAGATGGGTAGAGTCTATAAGACTAAAGTCAGAAGGAACTGCATGTAAGTACTCTGGTTGATAAAGTTGTTTTCCACAGAAGTTTTGCTAACAAGTTTGACACTGCTATACATTCATACTGCAATGGGGTAGTTAAATAAATGAATGGCAAATGGTGGGAGCCCCATTTCTCACTGTTAGAGTAGAAAGTTGTAGATAAGCAAGGGGAAGAGAGTGAATGAGGAAAATGGCAATGAATGTCTCCAACATTAGTATAAACACTTAATTACCTTTTTATTGGAGTCAGAAACTAGAGACAGGGCTGAGATCAAAAATAGGGGCTTAGAGATTGTGTGCAGGTATTAAAGTAAGCAACTTTTAAGAAGAAGCTAACTAAGGGAACTAGGGGGGCTAGCTTCAGCTGGTTGGTCAGCTGCTATCTCTGTCACCTTACATGAATTTTGGCTGATTATAGAATCATTTACATTTTACATTTAAAATTTCTCTGTCCTTGAAATCACCATGAAAGTTCCAAGACAATCATATAAAGTATGAAAATGGTAGGAAATCAAATTCTAGCAATTGCTACTTAAATTCTTAGTAAAACCCCACCTTTCAGCCTTGAATATTCCTCCCCTCAAGTAGTGAGACTTCAAAAGACCAAAAACACTTCTCCCAGGGCAGCTGCCTTTTTGAGCTGATCCTCATTCTTCTCTTGAGAGAGTATATTTCACTTTCAGTCTTAAAAGAAGCTGCTTGCTTGATTTATATGGTGTGTTCCAAAATTCTTTTCTCCCAGTGATCACCAACCTGGAAAAATTCTACTCAGAGGCTTCTAACATTACTAAGATGTTTATTGTTACAGATAGAAATATTTACAAATATATGTATATGTAGAGGTTAGTATACACACATATTTTTTGCTCTTTGAATTGAGAAGGCTTAAAAGAAATAGCACTCCACTAGCTGTGGTTGCACTTACTACCTGATCTTGGTTTCTGATACCCTTTTCTAATAAAGGAAACTAAGGATTTATGAAGAAATGGCTGATCATATGACTGGGCAGAAATTATGCAAGATGAACCTAGAGCATGTGTAATGCCAGAGAGTAAGAAAATGACCAAAAAAATAAACAAACAAACAAACAAAAATCACACACATTGTTGGACTATGTCAAAGGAGCCCAAGAGACCACTAAAAGAACTCCTAAATGGTCAAAGCTGGAAGAATTTGAGCAAAAAAATAAATAAAGCAGTATTGGATTATAGCTCAAAATATAAAATTAATATCCATAAGTCCATACTACTACAAATGAACACAACGACAAATGGAAAGGAAGAGACAAAACTCTCATGCAGATTAGTTCCTAATAATTTATGCAGATACCCTTCCCTAAGGAGAAGTAGCATAGCTCCCCACTCCTTAGGTGTGGGCAGTGCAGAGCAACTTCTTTCCAAAGGGTAGGGTGTCTATATAAAGCTGAAAAATGGAGTAACTTCACAGTGAATAAACTTGACATGGCCAGGTGATCAAGGCCAGTGACAATTTCATAAATCATACTGATAGTTTATTTATATGGTAGGATAACAATAGCACTGTAGGTCCACTCCGTGATCCTTCTCCAATAGCCTGTAACGTACAGTCTTACTATAAGAAGAACATTAGATAAAGTACAATAGTGGGGCATCCTACGAAAAATCTGACCAGGAGTCCCCAAAATTATTAAGATGATCAAAAATAGGGAAATTCTGAGAAACTACAACAGTCAAGAGAAGCCTAAAGAAGCATGACAACTAAATGTAACATGGAATTCTGGATAGTGCATTGATAAAACTACAGAAATATAAGCTATAGACTTTAGTTAATAATACTGTATAGCATTAATTCATTAATTGCAAAAAAGTTTCATAGTAATGTAAGATGTTAATAATAGGAGAAACTAGATGTAAGGTATGTGCAAATTCTCTATATTGTCATTTTCTGTAAATTTGAAACTGTTCTAAAAAGACTATTGAAATAAGAAAAGAATTAAAGGCCGGGCATGGTGGCTTACACCTATAATCTTGGCACTCTGGGAGGCTGAGGTGGGAGGATCACTTGAGTGTAGGAGTTTGAGACCAGCTCAAGCAACAGCAAGACCCTGTCTTGCTTGAATCCAGGGGTTTGAGGTTGACCAGCACTGTAGCCTGAGCAACAAAGTGATAAAATAGAAGGAAAAAATGATAAATGATAAAATAGAAGGAAAAAAAGGGAAGGAAGGAAAGGAAGAGAGGAAAGGAAAGGAAAAAAGAAAGAGAGAGAGAAAGGAAGAAAGAAAGACAAAAAGAAAGTAAGAAAGAAAAAGAAAATGAAAAAAAAATTAATAGCACAAGCCATGGTAAAAGAGGCAAGGTTATTCTACTATATGTGATGTAAAATCTCTTCAATATGTGCTATGATAAGTTAAAGATATATACTATAAACCCAAGAAGACCCACTGAAATGAAAGATTTATTACTTTCATATAATAAACCAATAATAGAGAACAAATGCAATCCTTAATGAAAAAGTTGATTCAGAAGAAGACACAATTATGATCTAATAAAAAAAAGATTATAAAGATTAAAAAAAAAAGAGAGAGGAATATAGAACAAGTAATACATAGCCAATAGGTCACCAATGGTAAGATGGTAGATTTAAAATAAACCATGTCAAAATTACAGTAAACGTAAATGTCTCAAACACAGATTTAAAAGGACTAGACTGAAGACAGTACAAAAAGCTCCAACTATATGTTCCTTGCAAGGGAAGATTTAAAATATAAAGATAATAGGTTACATGTAAAAGTTGGAGAAAGATATAACAGTAATGTTAAAAAATACTGGAATGGTTATAGTAATATCAGATAGAGTAGCCTGCAGAAGAAAGAGAATTAAGAGGGGCATTTCATAATAACAAATGGGCTAGTTTATCAAGAGGTCGTAACAGTGCTAAATGTTTATGGACTTAATAACAGAGCTTAAAAATTTATTAAGCAAAAAAAAAAAAAAAAAGGAACTTTCAATTACTATTTTTGACTACTTTTTGGCCCTGTCCCTTTTATCTTCTTATATAAATTCTGATAATATGAAGGTTAAATTTTTGTTACAGGTTCTTAGATCACACAGGCTCTATTCCATGGTTTTTCTATTTTCTATCTTTGTTTATATTGGATAATTTCTATTTTATTTTCCAGTATACTGGATTTTTTCCTTGGTTCCCTCCATTCTGCTTTTGAACCCATCTACTGAGCTTTTTATTTTGAATACTGTATTTTCCAATTCTTAAATGTCTATTTTATTGACTCTTGAAGTGTAAAGAGAAAGTTACACATACTCTCATTTCAAACTTACACACATACATTAACTACTGTGAAGAGTTCTTTGACAGTGGTTCTCAAAATGTGATCTCAGATTAACAGAAACAGCATTCCTGGGAACGTATTAATCATTTACACCTCAGACCTCATCCCAGAATTAAGGAGTAAAGAATTCTGAAGTAGGAGCCTACTGATCTCTGGTGTTTTCCACCAGAACTTTAAGAGGTACACATGTTTTGTTCACCAACTTTGGTTTGGTACTAATTGAGTCAAAGTTATGAGTGTGCCCTTCACTCAGATAGTGTGCACTGTACCTGATAGGTGTAAATTTATGAACTCCCCCACCCCCCAGCTTGACTTTCATTGAGATTTACTGCCATATGTGCACTTCAGTGTTGATTAGTTCCTATTTGGCATTGAGTATAAATGTGTGTTTCTCCATACTTAGAATGTTTCACTTAGAAAAAAATGGTTTCCACTTCTTTCAAGGTTGTCACAAAAGATACCAGATACTAGATCAGCATTTTTTTTTTATGGCTGAGTAGTACTTCATGGTATATATATACCACATTTTACTGATCTATTCATATATTGGTGGGCACTTGGATTGTTTCCATATCTTTGCACTTATGAATTGTGCTGCTATAAACATTTGAATGCAGGTGTCTTTCTTATAAAATTACATTTTTTCCTTTGGGTATATACCCTGCTTAGGGATCAGTGGATCAAATGATTGGTCTATTTAAGTATTCTTTGAAGTATTTCCTTATAATTTTCCATAGAGGTTGTACTAGTTTGCAGTCCCACCAACAGTATGTAAGAGTCAACAGTATGTAAGAGTTCTTTTCTCTCTGTATCCACACCAGCATCTGTTTGCGGACTTACTAATACAAATGATTCTCATTGGAGTTAAGTGATATCTCAATGTGGTTTTGAATTGTATTTCCCTAATAATTAGAGATGGTGAAATTTCTTCATGAGTTTTTTAACCATATATATTTTCATTTGGAAAGTTGCTGTTCATGTCTTTTGCCCACTTTTAATGGAGTTTCTTGCTGATTTTCTTGAGTTCCTTGTAGATTCTGCTTACCCATCCTTTATCGGATGTGAATATTTTCTTCCATTATGTGGATTGTCTATGGGCTCTTTTGATTGTGTCCTTGGCTATGTAGAAACTTTTTAATTTAATCAGTCCCATTTATTTATTATTGTTGCTACTGTGACTTCTTTGGAGGTCTTCTTCATAAATTCTTTGCCTGGGTTGATATCCATAAGAGTTTTTACAATATTTTCTTCTAGAATTCCTGTAGTTTACTGCCTTAGGCTTAAGTCCTCTATCCAACAAGAGTTAATTTTTGAGAGTAATGAGAGGTGCAGATCCTGTTTCAGTTGTTTACATGTGACTATCCAGTTTTCCCAGCACCATTTATTTAACAGGGATTATTTTCCCTGTTATGGTGTTATGATGATGCCATGGCACTCTAACCAGGGTGACAGAAAGAGACTCTGTCAGAAAAAAAAGGAGGAGGAGGAGGAGGAAGAAGAAGGAAGGAAGGAAGGAAGGAAGGAAGGAAGGAAGGAAGGAAGGAAGGAAGGAAGAAAGAAAGAAAGAAAGAAAGAAAGAAAACTACTGGTGCTGGTGAAAAAGGGTGCCCTTTTTGTGGTGAAGGGTCAGTCAGAATAAGAAAACCTATGTGTGGGCAGTACCTGTGGCTTAATGGGTAGGGCACCATCCCCATATACCGAGGGTGGTATGTTTGAACCCAGCCCTGGCCAGCTAAAACAGCAGTGGCAACTGCAACAAAAAATAGCCTGGCCTTGTGGTGGGCGCCTGTAGTCCCAGCTTCTCCAGAGACTGAGGCAAGAGAATTGCTTAAGCCCAAGAGTTGGAGGTTGCTGTGAGCTGTGACACTACAGCACTCTACTGACGGTGACATAGTGAGACTTTGTCTCAAAAAAAAAAAAATTCAAAAAAAAGAAGAAAACCTATGTGTTTGGTACCAAACAGACTTCATGATAATGATACTAGGTTTATGTCTAATAGTCAACGTGACCCCAAGCTCGGGCTTTGATATTGTAAATGTAATCTCACACAATATAATAAAAATGTATATGGATTTGATAGTAGGTAGGTGGGTTGGTTTGTTGATTCTTTTCAATGACAATTAAGTGGATCTTTTCTCTTTCTTTTTCTTTAAAAAAATTGTAATATCTGAGATGACCTGGAAAACAAGCAAGAGAAGAGGAATATAAGTGGTAGATCATAGGTATCTTAGATGATTATTTAGCTAATGGAGAGGGCTTAGCAATTCAATAAGACATTGAAAAGGTTACACTGTTCTATAGTGGTTTAAGGATTAAAAAGATACCAGCTGACACTCAGTTTGTAATTGGAGCGATAGTGTATTTTTTAAAAATCAATAACATTGAGGGGGGAGTTGGGAAGATGTTGGTCAAACAACACAAATTTCAGTTAGGGAATATGTTTAAGAGATCTATTGTACAACATATTGACTGTAGTTGATATAACAATATGTCCTATACTTAAAAATTGCCAAGAAAGTAGATTTTAGGTGCTCTCACCACCAAAAATTATAATTATATGAAATAACACATTTGTTAATTGGATTGGTTTAGAGATTACACACGTATGCATATATCAAAATTGCATGTTGTATACCATAAATACATACAATTTTATATATCAATTAAAAATAAATAAGTAAATAAAATTAATGAGTGCCAATGAATGTTGACCAGTATTGGTCAGAGGAGATGGTGATTGACTTTCGAAGGAGGAAAAGAAGGATCAAGAGGAAAGGAAGAAAAAACTACTCTCTAACAGTTGAAATCACGTTATCTTGGCAAAGCGCACTCATCTAGAAGTCAAATGCACATTCATCTTTCTGGGCTTTTTTTTTTTTTTTTTTAGCAATTGTTTAGTAGTTTTCTAAAGTAATTTGTGTTTTCAATTATTATTATTATTAATAAAATATGTGTGCACTTGGCAATAAAAACCCAAGCATGCCCAGATTTTCAAAATTTGGAGACTATAATTTATATCCTGAAAACTTTTATATAATTTATTTTTATAATTAATTATTTCGTATGTTTATAAGAATTCTGACACAGAAAAGCACACCAAATAATATTTACAATTTTTATTAGAATAACTGATTGTCTTTGCTTTCTGACAAAAATGTACAAAGGCCATCATTAGTGTGGGAAAGCCTCTCGTCTATTATTAATTGGAAAGTTTAATATAATGTCTACACCTGTCAGTTGCTGTTGTTGAAATGGTGTAGGGGAGGTAGACATTTTATGCACATTTATGAGGTGTCTTAATTTTCTTGTCGCATATAATTTGTACTTTTTCAGAATAAGAAATTCAAATTTCCAGATAATTTGTCCTTAGAATTGAACAATATGATCACTCCTGTATCTTTCATTGTCCAAGGTCATTGATGAGAAGTCTGCTGTTCAGATTTTGCACATTTCTGGGCAGGTGATTTTATTACTTTTCTTCCTCGAAATATATAGGAAGTCTTTTCTTTTTGCAGAATTGTGAATTTTTTTAGTATTGTGAAATTGTATGAAAATAGAAGATAAATAAAATCAAATGAAAGATTGTACAAAATGTTATGTTTCATAACTATCTTTGGTGTTTTACTAACATAAAATTAACTATTTTGAAGTGTATAATTTGGTAGAATTTAGTACATGTCCAATGTTGTGCAACCATCATCCCCAGATAGTTCCAAAACATTTGCATCATTTAAAAACCAAAACTTCCTTACACATATTTCAGGCGTCCTCAAACTAGTCCATGGGCCACACACTGAAATAACTTAGGGGACCTGGAAATATAGACTCAGACCCCCACTTAGGTTAATTAATTGGTAATTTATTTTACCTGCTGCAGGGGCTGCTGCTCCCAGAGACAGTCAGCAGCCCAGGTGTGAGGGTGAGTTACCTTTTATAGGCTTTGTGTAAGCATATTGCAGAAGCGAAACGTGGCTGGTTAAGGGGGGTTACAACTCAGGTAGTCATTGATACAGCAATAGAACAATAATTAATACAGTTTCAGTTGACAATGGATACATTTTATATCACAATGGTTATGGTTATACAACAGTAATTAATCAAGTCTCAGTGAATTTTCTACCATTGTTCATCTACTGAGAACTTTGGGGGTTTGTGAAACTTGGGACTTTTTTCCTTGTACCTGAAGCTTGTTCTTGGCAACCCTAGGGGGAAGAAGGGCGCCTGGGAACGTGGCTGGGAAGCACATTCTCAGCCACCCTGGGGGGAGGAGGGACTTGCCTTGTTCCTGGAGTTGACTCTCAGGGGGAGAAGGGAGGAGGAGGGAAATAGGCTTGGGGGGGGGAACAGGTGAAGGTGGTGGTGGTGGGAACAGGTGAGGGCTGGGGAAAAGGAGTGGGCAGGGGAAAGAGGGCTGGGTTACAACAACAAGGCCCACCTAGGACATTTATCCAGCCCGCCTGGTGTTTTTGCTGCCACTGCCTGTCCTGCTTAGCAGCTGACTCGTCATGGGGCCCACAGTCTGGCCCTCCAACTGGCCCCCTGTGTAAAAAGTTCAAGGACCCCTGTAGTAATCACTCCTTTAATCCTCTTTGCTCTCAGCCCTGGACAGTCATTAATCTGTTTTCTGTCACGATGTTGCACTTACTCCAAATATTTCATATTAACAGTATCATACATTTAGCAACTTACAAACAAAATCATACATTTTGTTTCAAGATTCTTTTTTTTTTTGAGACGGAGCCTCAAGCTATCCCCCTGGGTAGAGTGCCATGGCATCACAGCTCATAGCAACCACCGACTCCTGGGCTCAAGCAAGTCTCCTGCCTCCGCCTCCCAAGTAGCTGGGACCACAGGCGCCCGCCACAACGCCCGGCCATTTTTTGGTTGCAGCCATCATTGTTGTTTGGCGGGCCTGGGCTGGGGATTCGAACCCGCCCCCTTAGGTGTACGTGGCTGGC
>CAUYQV010099349.1:0-17919 GCA_963574575.1 Galagoides demidoff | reverse complement strand
CACTTGAACCTCTAGTTAAACTTCCACAGCACATTTAAATTATGTCAATCATTGTGCTTTGAACTTCTTTTGAACATAATTTAATTAGTGATGTTAAAAATTTTCACAGCACATGTAAGATCACGCACACCAGTGTGCCACGGCACATCGGGTGAAAATCACTGGTCTGATTGCAGGAAAACAAGCTCAGAGTTCCCACTGCATTATGGTGAGTTGTATAATTATTTCATCATATATTACAATGCAATAATAATAGAAATAAAATGCACAATAAATTTAATGTGCTCGAGTCATCCAGAGACCATTCTCCCACCCCCCAGTCTGCAGAAAAATTGACTTCCATGAAAACGGTTCCTGCTGCCAATAACGCTGGGGATTGTTGAGTTAAAATATGTGTCTAGAACTTGTCACAGACTGTGGCCGAGAATGAGTCCTCATCAGTGGTAGCTACTAATTCAGGATGGAGAAGGTGGCTAAATAAATGCATTTTGTGATTCACGTCCCAGACACCCCCCCTCCTGTGCCTGGGGCAGAGAGTGGGGCTCTGCTGGTCCTGCTCCTCCCCACACACCCTTCCCTTGGAACTTCTCAGTCAGCTCTGCTCAAGCCCAAGAGCTGACAGCCATTCTGCCCTTCTTCTGTCACCTGCGAGCATCACTCAGTACATTGTGTCTTCATTATTTTGGCCGTAGCTCACTTTGGGCCCTGGCATGAGAGGGAGAAGCCTTGGGGTCTGGTCAGACTGTGGGCAGCTGGGTCCAGGGATGGTGCCTTGGGAGACGACATCAGCGCTGAAGGCTGAGTCTAGAGTTTCTTCCCTGCACAGGAAGGGGTGATCCCTGTGTGTGTGTGTGTGTGTGTGTGTGTATGTGTGAGAGAGAGAGAGAGAGAGAGAGAGAGAGAGAGAGAGAGAGAAGGAATGTGAGAGGAGGATTGGAGGGCTTTTGTAAGAGCTCCTAAGTGTCAGAGGTGTAGATTATAAGCTCAGAGTACTTTTAAGACAGGAAGTAGACAGGTAGTCAGGGTGTGTGTCCCCTGTGCAAAAGTGTGCAGCAGGTGTGTGGCCATCACTGTGAGCTGAAGTCTCTGTATGAGTGACAGTGACTGTAGGAGTTCTCTGGTCTCCCCTCCTAGGGACCTGGGGGGCAAGTCGCTGTCCCCGAGGAGGGGATGGTGCAGAGCAGGCTGGGGAAGGGGAAGCTCTCCTTATATCTGTACAGGAAGTCCTTTCCTGGGAGGTTGGGGGCAGTGGGTGCCCTGAGGCAGCTGGGGTGGACTGGCCGCATGGCCCCTCTCCCAGGGTGAGAACAAGAAGGGAAGCAGGTGCAGTGCTTGCACAGGTGACAGTGGGGACCACGGGGCTATGGGATCAAGTGCTGTGGGAGTCCCCAGTTGAGAAGGCCCTGAGGGGCTGGTCTAGAGAGGACCTGCTTCCTCAGTGTAAGGTCCAGAGAGGAGAGTCAGCACCTCTGGTCACACACTTGACCTTGAGCTTTGCAGGGCTTGGACTAAGAAAGAGAGGGAGCTACAGCTGGCAAGGGTGAAGTGGCTGTGTGGGTAGGAAGACTGAGGTGGCCATGAGGCAGTGGATCAGTGCACAGACATGGCACCATCCACTGTCACCCATCTGGTGGGGGGTGGGGGTATTAAATCAGCTGGAGGAGATCTGGGTGGGGCATTTCCATAAACTCTCAATGGCCAAAAGAGGCCAGGGGAGATGGCCTCAACTACTTCCAGGATGCACAACCCTTCTTATCACCCCCACCAAAAGCTAGCTGGAGTTACTTAGTCCCATTCACATGGTGTGTCCTGAGAATCTGGGAGGGCCAGAGGTATGGGTGTCAGTGTCCTGCCCTCGGCAGGTTCTGGGGGGAGTCAGAGAGAAGCTTGTGGCAAGGAAGAGGAGGCAAACAGATTACAGTGGCTTCCCAGGGCGAATGTGGCAGGGGAGGGTCCATCTGCAGGTTCAGGGGAGGACACTGGGCAGCAAATGCCTGTTGGGCCGCCTGAGGATGGTGGGCTGAGGGCTGGGTGGGGCACCGCAACTGTTCATCCCTTCTTCTGCCCCCTCTGGGAGGTTGGCTTTGTCCCTGAGACACCCAGCAGACCCCACTGCAGTCCCAGCCATGCCTGAGATCATCTTTTTGGAAACCCGTTCTCTCCCAGGTGACCCCAGTCTGCTTGTTGTGATCCCTTCTGTTGGTTCTGAGTTCTGATTCCTGCTAAGCTTGGGACACATCTCTGCCCATCTAAGATGTGATGCTTCAGACCTGTGACTGTCTCCCACCCTGGTCCCTGCTATGTTCAGGGTAGGGATTTCTGGGACAGTCCCTTGGCTGGGGGCTCAGTGGGCCACATGGTTCAGCTGTAAGGGAAGGAAGTAGATGGAAGCTGTGTTAGAGATGCAGGTCCTGCTCCCCAGGGACCCCACTGCCAACATGGGGAGGTCACCTGTGGGAACCCAGGGCTGGTCTGAGAGGCCACACCCAGATTCAGTGCCAGGAAATGGAGCTGGGTTGGAGGCTGGGAAGGAGATGGCTGGAGGGTCAGGTTAGGGGCACAGCGTGGCCTGGAGTGGCAGGGTGGCCAAGCCCAGTATGAAGGAGGTTGAGAGAATAGAGTGGAAAGCTGATGATCTAGTATGAGAAGGAGGCCTCCCAGCCCCTTTGCAGGGAAATGAAGGACAGGAGTCCTGGCTGCTGATCTGTGAACTCATCTTTAGCAAAGAGGTAGCTTGATTCCTCCAGAAGCAGATGCCAGGGAAAGGTTACCCCTTCAAGAGATTTACTGGGGGAAACGCTTGTGAAGGATGAAGGGGAGCGAGCAAGAGGAGGCCGGACGGCCGAGGCCTGAGGTAGGTCTGGCACCTGGGGAAGCAGAGGGGAGGAAGGAAGAGGGAGGGAGGTCTCAGACTGCAGCACACTTCTAAGATGGTTTCGCCAGGACGTCAGTTCCTGAGCCAAGAAACCCTCTGCAGGAGCCCTGCGTCCAGCAGGAGTGAGTGGGCACGAGCACCCTTGCTGTGCCTGTCACTGGGTGGGGGCGGCTGGGGAAGCCAGGCTCAGTGCACCTGTGGTGCTGGGTGCAA
Source organism: Galagoides demidoff (assembly GCA_963574575.1). Lineage (NCBI taxonomy): Eukaryota > Metazoa > Chordata > Mammalia > Primates > Galagidae > Galagoides > Galagoides demidoff. The sequence continues at coordinate 14,831 of CAUYQV010099349.1, read as the reverse complement.
AGGGGCGGCCGCAGTGGCCACCTGGGGTCCTGATGGAGGTCTGGGTGGTGGTGCTTTTCCGTGGCCTCTAGACGACCCGAGGAAGCTGGTGCAGGTGCTCCAGTCTGCTTCCCAGCACCCATGACTCTCCACAGTGGCTCTCCCAAATGCTCACTTACTCCAATTCAGCGGGCACTTCCTGAGAATCTACAGATTGTCTGTACAGATTCTGTACAGACTCTAAGACAAGCTGCCCACAGGGGTCCCACCACCAGCGAAGGTGATCAGAGTCATCAGCAGAACGAGGTTAGCACTCCAAGGAGTCAGAGGAGATGGAGAAATGTCCAATTAGGAAGCGGGTAGAAAGATAATTCAGGAAAAGGGAATACCCAGTGGGCCCTCTGGGTGGGCTGGAATTTGACAGGAGAGGGAAGAGAAGGGAATTTGACTCCAGAGGAGGGTGGCGTGTGGCCAAGATGAAGAACTGGAAAAAGCAGGTCATGTTTGAACAGGAATGGGGGCTCCCTTTGGCTTCAGAGAAAACAAAAGTAAACAGTAGTGGATAAATCTGGAGGATGGAGTTGGACTGGCAAAGGATTTTATGATGTCACTGTAGGGAGTTCAAGACAATCTCAAGCATGGATGGGACATCATCTGCGAGGCTTGAAGGATGCTTGTGTGGCATCTGTGTGCCAGATGGAGTCCCAGGGCTTCATGGGGATACAGAGGCAGGGTAGACCTAACAGTTTCAGGGACTCTTCTCCCCCAGGTTGTGCAAATACTGCAGTTAGGTAACCCCAGGGAACTTCCATTTTATAAGGACAGTCATTCCCTTGGCTAAATCATAACCTCTTCAGGTTTACTTTAACCCCCTGTTGAAAACAGCTTCTTTAATGAGATGAAACAGCAAGCTTCCTTATCAGCCATTCACAACTTAGTATAAATTAATCTATCAGCAGTTCTCTACTCGACCACTTATTGTTGAAAGTAACCTTAGAAATCATTTATTTAGTATCATCCCTCTCCTTGTTTTACGGGTGTGGCTACTAATAGTCCGAGGTCAGAAGTGATTTTCTAAGATTATGCAGCCAGTTGGTGGCAGAGCCTGCCCTCAAACCAAGATTCTGTTAGTGGGAACATAGAGCTGGGGAGAAGATGGGGAAGGTTTGTGGTAGGGAGCAGATGCAGAGGAAGGGCCACACCTAACAGGTGCGGGAGGTAGCAGGAACCTGGGGGAAGGGAGATAACCGAGAGAAGAGCCTGCCATTGAAAGTACCTGTCTTCAGATTGGAGACCTGGCCTCTCTGGTTCTGTCACCAACATTCTTTGCAATAAGCAAGTCATCTAACCTCGCTGGCCTGGTCTCCACATCTGTAAAGTGGGGATAATAGTAACTTTTACCTCCTAGCCTTGAGATAAGGATAAAGGAATATTATATTATGTTGCTTTTAACCAAGAGGAATGATCTAAATATCATGGTATTATATGAATATTATAATTAATATATTAAATAATATATTAATAATATTAATAATGATGTGTAAATAAATTACTCTAGGTGACAGACTTAGCCAGGCACAAAGTTCTCAAGAAAAATTAGTTACTACGCTTTTTAAATAGTTTGACCAAGAACCAGTGTGATCCAGAGACACTTTTGGAATGTGGTTAGGCCTGATTGTCTTTCCACAGGAAACCTGAGCTCAGAGCTGCCAGGCTGTTCTGGTTGAGCCTTTTTTCCCTGCCCCAGGGTTGGGGGGTTCCACGGAAGGTAACTGCAGCTTAATATTTCATGTGATCTCTGCTCTTCCACCCCTGTGAGGTTGGCACTGCTTTACAAAACTTCCCAGAGAGGTGAAGTGCCTTTTTCAAGGTCACAAAGCTGGCCTCATTCGTAGCCCAGAGCCATCTGCAGTAGAAGCCATTAGATTTAATCCTGTCTCTCAGGAGTGTGAGAAATGAACTGACATGTGAAGGGTCTAGTACCATTTACTAGGGGACACAGATAACTCTAAAGAGAATAAGGAATCTGGGGAACATTACTGCCTAGGGTTGAGGTTAGGATACCCAAGGAATGAACGAATTTCATCCTCTTCCCCCAGCTGAGGTTCAGACCTCATTGGAGGGACATGGCTGTTGAAAGAGTGAGTGATAGGTTTGCTGAGGTGCACAGTGGGAAGCCAGTCCCCTGTGGTGTTAACAGTACTCTCTAGGTGCGAGGGTGTCCATTCTTCCTTTTTTTCTCTGTTGCACATTGGAAGAATAAGAGTTGTCTTGGGCCACATGTTAAATACACAAACACTAATGAAAGCTGATCACCCTTCCCCCCAAAAAGCACGTGGCCTGACCTCTGCTCTAGGAATTTGTCTTCTGGGGTGTGACTAAGGCTTCCTGGAGAGCTGCATAGGAAAGTGCTGCTGAAATTTGCTGGAAAGAATCCTCTGGGTTGCCAGTGACACTTACTGAGCTGTGAGCACCATTGGGTGAACAGCTATTCACTTCAGGAGCAAGAAGAGTGCAAGCTGATGGAACCAAGGAGGAAAAGACCCTTCCTATTACAGCGTGCCTCTGGTGCCCCCTAATGACAAAAGTTAACATTACACCAGCTGGCAGAGGGGAAATGTCCACAGGGTCCTGCTCAAGCATCACAGAGCAGGGCAATGAAGGGTAAACACCACGCTGAAAGGCAGTTCGCTAACCAGCATAATAAGTATCGGAGCCTACTAAAACCCATGTTTTAAAGTCCAAATTATTTTTACTGTGACACTGACTTATTTGACCTTCAGTTTCCCCATCTGTAAACTGACAACAACAGTACTTATCTCCCAGGGATTGCTGCCTGCATTAAAGGAGATGATATATGCAGAGGTCTGATATGTTCTAGAAATTCACTGAGAGTTAGTTGCTTACTAGCTTGTCTTTTTATAGACCACTGTAAGGGATTTGACGCATAATCAAGTCCGTTTTTCTAATTTCATGGGAGACAAAACTGAGGCACAGAGAGAGATAATTTAGCTCTGGTCTCAATTCCTCTTTGGGGTATTGAGGGCAAGAATTAGGTTCCAGACCCCTTGAAATCTATTTTTGTGTGCTTGAACTTAGGAGTGCTTCTCTGGGAGCTAGCAATCATGTCTTGTATGGGATTCACGAAAAGACTCACTTGTGGTAAAAGGAGTTAAACATCTCTTTTTAGAAGCAAATATGCCTTTATATTGTTCTGCTTTTGATATGTATGGTGTCTCCTGGGCCCTAGATCCTTCTATCCTTCCCCTAGATCAGCATGTTCCTATTCATCTTTCAGAGTTTCAGAGTTGGGTTGGTCAGTGCTTGTCTTACCACACAAAAGAGGTCCTCAAGTCCAAAACCGCTCACTTGAAAGGAATAAACTTAAAATAATGGCAACAGTTTAGCAGTAAAAAGTTAAAAAAGGCAAAGGTTTGGTGGGAAATTATTTTGAAAAATGAACAAAAAATGATGATCACGTTTGTTTTGTCTTACGTTTAACAGGATAGAGATTGCCTCGCAATTGTGTGAGTATGATTATAACGCACCAAGAATGAACAGACGCTGGTTTCTTCAGCGCAGTTTCCCTGATAATATTGCATACTAGAACAAAATGACCTCTGTAGCATGACCAACATGGGATAATTTGGGTAATTTGTGCAAATATGGTGGAAGTCTTATTCATTTTTCCTTAAGCTTTGTTTACATTAAAACATTCTCCCTGGAGGTACCGATCATGGCATTATCCTTTCTGATTTTCTCTGGGGATTCAGGTGCCTAACTCTGTCATCTGCCAACATGTCTAACTCTGACAGATTGTCATTTATGGGCAACTTTGCACATGATTAGAATGACTTAATTGGTTTCATGACTTCCACAACTTTCGTAAATGTATTACTTTACAGGCCATTTGCATCGCATATTCCTTATATGATTAGATAAAAGAGGCACATTTGACCATGAAAGAGAGGGCTTTTAGGCATTGCATCTACTTCTTCTTCTTTCTTTTTCTTTTCCAGACAGAGTCTCAGTATGTTACACCCAAGAGCGATGCTCCGGCATCACAGCTCACAGCAACTCCTTAGCTCAAGTGATCCTCTTGTCTCAGCCTCCTGAGTAGCTGGGACTACAGGCACCTGCCATAATACCTGGCTAATTTTTGGGATGGGGTCTTGATTTTGCTTAGTCTGGTCTTGAACATCTGACCTTAAGCAATCCACCTGTCTCGGCCTCCCAGAGTGCCAGGATTACAGTGTGAGCCACTGTGCCCTGCCCTCATCCACTTCTTAATAGATCATAGTCTTTATCAGACAGCACCCGTGTGTGGGCAGCTGGGTAGTGGGCGTTAACCTCAGGGAATGGTTTTATGTTCTGTACTTGCCTCCTGACCTGACCTCAGAGCAGTGGGGACTCTGACAGCGGCCACTCAGACAGGGAACATGTCCTGTGGAAGTCCGTCTGTACCTTCTGCATATTTGCTGCCCACCATTTCTTACACTAGGACCCAGGGGATCTTGATGGGCCTGATTTGTTCTTTGAATCTAATAAATGTCCCTTGTGCTAAAGTTTAGCCAAGAGCCTTTTGATTGTTCAGAAGGCGCCCTGGCTCCTGGGTGGTGACCAAGCCAACCTGTCTGGGGCAGGGTCTGTGGGAGAGAGAGCAGGTCCTCGCCTCTGCTCCTCTGCAGCTTCCAGGCCAGGCTTTATACACACCTGTAAGGTGTTGGAACTGGGAGGGACAGTATATGGTTCAATCCTCGTTTATTAAGCCTTGTTTACCAACCCTCATTTATTAAGCCTCTGTCATGTGCCAGGAATTTTTTGTATGTTTTGACATTGACCTTCCTAGCTTTTCAGGGAGGTTGTTTTTTTTTTGTTGTTGTTATTAGTCCACATTTTAGAGAGGGGGCTCAGAGAAAGAAAGGGACTTTCTCCAGGCCACATACTGAGGAGTGTCTTTTTCTAGCTCTAGTTTCCTGCCTTCAATTCACAAGAGAGAACTGAGCTCGGAGACAGGGAAGGACATGGCCAAGTCGCACAGGCCGGCGATAGTGGGGCTCAGACTAGACCCCAGATGCTCCAGCTTCTTCTGAGGCTCTGCTGTCTTGCTCAGGCTTCTTGTTGTGTAGCCATTGTTTCGGGAAAGGAAAACTAATTTCATATGAAATTATTTAAAAACATCCAGGCCCTTACTTAGTTGCATAACCCAAATGTTCCATTTTATTTACGAGCATTTTTTTTTTTTTAGCCTTTTAAGGCTTCCAATGATACATTTATTTCATTACTGAGTTGGCAACATGCGATGACTCAAAATTTATCTGATTCATCAAACTTTCAGCACTCGTTGACACAGGGAATATATTATGCTGAGATTTCATTGTCCTAAAACAGCCACAAAAATTGATATGTGATCAAAGAGGAGAAATATCTGTTTAGAAGCCAGGTTTTGATTCCAACTCGGGTGCTCTTGCTAAACTCACATATATTTTTTTTCTTGCAGTTTTGGCTGGGGCTGGGCTTGAACCTGCCACCTCTGGCATATGGGGCCAGTGCCCTACTCCTTGAGCCACAGGAACCGCCCTAAACTCATATTCTTTATTAAGGAGAGTTATATTTTTTACTGATTAATCTGATAGCTATATTAGATGGGACTTTCTTTGTGCCTGGCACTTTTAACTTCACTCTGCACGTATTAACACATCTAATCCTCAGAACCATCGCAGGAGTAGGTATTGTTCCTATTTGACAAACAGAGGTATTCACAGGAGGATGTGCAGATAGCATTTAATATTCACTTGGATTGGGCGGCACCTGTGGCTCAAAGGAGTAGGGCACCGGCTGCAGATACGGGAGGTGGTGGGTTCAAACCTGGCTCTGGCCAAAAACTGCAAAAAAAAAAAAAAAAGAAAACACACACACAAAAGAAAAAGAAAATAGTATGTGCTAACACCCCCCCCCCAAACCATTCACTTGGATTATTTTTCAGTTGTTATAAAGGTTTATTTTTCTATTTTATTTTATTTTTATTGTTTGGGATCCTTTGAGGGCACAAAAAATTAGGTTACACTGATTGCATTTGTTAGGTCAAGTCTCTCTTATAATTGTGTCCCACTCCCAGGAGGTGTGCCATACTCAGTGACCCCTCATCCTGTTCCCTCCTCCACCCTCCCCGCTTCCTCATTCCCCTACTCCCACCTTGTATTAGATCATCTACTGTCTTCCTATTATAAAGGGTTTTATTTTCTACTTTTAACCCTTAAATGATCTACTCCCCATGTGGTCCATGACATTATACTGTGGTTTGGTAATGCATGAGACATCAGCGAAGATAGCCATTGACTGCACACAACGAATAGCTGGCTACGATGGCTCTAAGAAGCGGGCAGTTCCAGGCTGGTGCAGTGGCTTCCCAAACAAACAAACAAAAACATCCAGCCTTTCCCCACCATTCTATTCCTCTTTTCTCAGGGCACTGGCTTTTTCTTTGGGCTTGTTGGTTCACGATTTAAACAGGGCTATTTTAGCATTTGTCCTCAAATGGCTATTACCGAAGCCAGGAAGCCAAAGGCTGGCCAGAAGTGTCTCTTTACCAGGAGAAAACATTTTCCCCAGAAATCCTCCAGTATATTTTTCCTTATATATCACTGAGTTAAATGAAATCATATGGCCACTCCTAGTTGCAAGGAAGGCTGGGAAAACATGAGCCCTGTGTTTGTAATTCTCTTTCTCTCTCTCTTTGTTCCTGTGTGTGTGTGTGTGTGTGTGTGTGTGTGTGAGTGTGTGTAGCTGTCACCATGAACAAGTGGGAAGGAAATGGCTTTGGGCAGTCAACCAAGACCTTCTATCATATGTGGGATATCATTAGTGGATAATTATCTTTTAATGTGGTCTCCCATAGGTAATCTGAGGCAGCTCATTCATTTCATTCTCACAACAATCCTGGAAGTTGCTGAGTTGAAGAAGAGAAGTTCAGGAACTAAATATGGGTCTTTGAACTGTGCGATGTCATAATTGTGATTTGAAAATGCATAGCGGTCAGGATTCTTCCCACCCTAAAGCAAAACTATCCTTCTGGTGAGATTCTGTGAGCGTGTGAGCGCACTTCTTGAGCTTCCCTTGTCTGGTGGTTCATTTAGCTGAAGAGTGCAGATAAAGGGGCCACCGAGGGGCACCATCAGAACCCCGAGGATGAAATGAATAATAAAATGATACTCATCTCGTAAAATGAGGTCAGCAGTAACACAAGCCATCTCACAGACAGGATGTCCCAGGCCCCAAGAAGGAAGAGCAGGTGTGTAAAGAGAATCTCCGTGTTATCCTTGAAGGAAGGGTGGGCTGGGGACCTCACGGGGAGCTCAGCATCTTTCTTTGTGAGAAAATGCCCTATGCATTGTTGACTTCTCCTGGGAGCCGGCCTGGAGGGAGAGCTCTCTCTATGGGCTCATCCTCAGAAATTGCAAAGCAGATGTTTGCTTTGGGGAGGTAAATGTTTTTCCTTCTGTGCTATTTTCAAAGATCAGCAGAAAGTATTGTAAGGTCAACTATCTTGCCTGCCTCAGTTTGCTGGTGGGCCCAGGGCCAGTAGGCCCATTGCTACTCTGTCTGTTTCTCTGGTGGGCAAAGATGTATGTTTTGGGGAGATGGAGTATAGTTGGGGGGCACAGTCTCTTCTGCCCCTCTAGATCCTGGTTGTCACTCCACATGGTGGAGACAGCAGAATACAGGACATTCTCCAAAGAATAACCACCTTCTCATTCCTGGAGGTAGAACCAGGTGAGGCAGTGAGAGCAGGGCCCACACTGGCCTGGGAGACAGGGCCCTAACACCCACCTGTCCAGCAGGCATGCAGGGAGCTCCCACCCTCTGCCAGGTATCGTATGAATGGTCAGCCCGGTAGAAGAGTCAGGCTCATGCTTCCTCGTCTAGTGTCCTTTGTTCTACTCATATGAAAATAAGAAAGGATTAACATTGTGCACTTTCTAGATACAAGGCATTTTGCTGGTTATTGGGAAAGAAATAGAAAATTTAAAATGTGAGGTACATGCCCACAGCCACAGTTAGGAGGTAGACTGACACCCAGATTAGTTTCTCTCCAAATTCGCTTTTTATTCACTTGGCTCAAGTTCAAGTTCAACTCAGAAGGCAAGGACTCACTTGTCCAATTCTGTTGTGTTTTAATTTTCCCCAGAAGGTTGGGTGAGATCAAGTGTTTGTTGCTCTTTCCACCACCACATTCTGATGTGAAAGCCAAGTGCAGGAGAAGAGATGAACTTTGTATCCATTTAGTTCAGCTCAGATTTTCTCCAGTGCTGTGTGGAGCAGTAGATGCCAGAGCTGAACTTGGCATGACCTTTGCTCTTGTAGGGACCTGATGACATCCCAGTGTGACACATAGGACTCCCCAAAGTGGGTTCCTCGAGGTTCCATGTGCGTGTAGGGGTGACCTGTCTCAGAATTCCTTGGGTCATACCCCAGATGTAAAGAATCTTGCCCTTAGCAGGCAGAACTGTGTATCTGCTTATCAACGAGTGTTTGCTCCAGTTGAGAACCTTCCTGCTCTACGGACATGGTGGAGAGGGAAAATGCAAATGAAGCTCCCTTGCTCTTCCTTAAGGTGGGGACAAGAGCAACACCACAGGGGACAGACTCGGGGGAAGCAGGAGGCATCTCAGCAAAGGTTGGGATTCACCCACCAGGCATGGCAGGCTCAGTGCTTGAGGCCACACGACTGTCAGGGGGGCCAAGAAAATGTTTTCACTTCTTTCAAAATCAGACAAACCCAAACACTGCAGGTTTTAATATTTTTGAAAAATGTTTTAATTTTTTTTGAAACTCAAAAAAAAAAAACAACCTTGAAATTTTTATAGGCTACAGAAATCTATTACATTTAGCCTAAAATTGAATGAAAATCCTAAAGCGTTTAAAATAAGAACAATCATAATTTCTAATATTGATATTATGTGGGAGGAGAGGCTCTGCCTGGGGCCCCAGGAGGGAGGCAACAAGCATGATCAGTTTGGTGTCTTTGAACTTGAGGTGGAAGGCTGGGGATGGAGGGGAGGGCTGGCTCCTGCAGGATGCTGACTGTCAGGCTGGGACTCTGGACCTCATGCTGAGCATATTGGGAGCCACTTAGGGGTCCAAACAGGGAGCAAGAGAGCTACATTTTCAGTGTTAAGAAAATCACTTTGACATGTTCATTAGTGGAGCTTTGGAGCTGTTGGTGTAGGACAGGTGTAGGGAAATTTGAAGGAAAGAGCATGTCCGGGTGCTGAGGTGAAAAGGAGGAGAGAGAGCCATGGAACAGAGGATGCAGGATCAATAGCGTCGGTGAGGACAGATTGGCCATGGGGAGTTGGGAAGAGGGAGACGCCAAGGACATCTCATCTGCGTGACACACAACTCAGCACAGCTCTTCACTCAGACCAGGCTTCCTGCAAACGACGTTGGTTTCCAAACACGAGACCCTGGTCAGGCCACCCTGACTGGTGATCCGCGTGTTGAGGTTGGCCTTCTTTAGCTCTAATTGGCACCATCTGAGGGTCCCAGATGGTCACTCTCAACCCCTGTTCCCAACTTTACTGTGTGTGTTAGGGTAATGCTTTTGCCTATAATGGTAATGATGACAGCACCAGCTTCAGTGGCTTAAGATAATCCGTTTCTTTCTTCTAGTAATTCACGGTGGGTGTTCCTGGTAGGTAGGGAGCTTCCGTCCAGGTGGTGGACCAAAGACTGAGTCCCCTTCCATCTTGTGAATGTGCCAACCACTAACGGCCTTGGAGTCTTCTGTGCTGAGTCAGAAAATGGGCAAGAAAGATGGTGGAGGAGGCACTCCTGGTTCTCAGCTGCTTCACCTGGCAGTGACATCGACACCTGGTTCTCAGCTGCCTTCACCTGGCGGTGACATCTATCACTTGTAGTCACATTCCATAGTAGACGTTTGTCCCAGAGCCTCCTGGATACCAGGGACCGTGGAACACAGTCTCTGCTTCCCATGACTGCTCCACTCTAAGGAAGGAGAAGCACAAACTTTGTCACCACAGCCCAGGACTGTTTCCAGCCCCGACAGTGAACACACAGGGCTACCAACAAGTACCTGTCAAATGGTTCATCGCCCAGTAGACACGTCGCATGGCTAAATAGGATAAAGGAGGCACAGACATACTTATATCAGATTAAACCCTATTTTTGTAGATCAAAATAAGCCAAATATTGGCAATTTCATACCTTTCAACCTACTATGTTAGGGAAGTGCTTCCAAAAATGCTTTAAAAAAAAAAACTCTTAACTCATAACTTTGAGAAAATACTGCACTGGGAGCGTCTGTGCTCTATATTCCTCTGGGAGAGTCAAATATACTTTAGCCAATATACTTTGAAAGCTCTGAAAAATTCTGTATTTAAGAATTTGAGGCTGGGCGCGGTGGCTCATTCCTGTAATCTTAACTCTCTGGGAGGCTGAGGCAGGAGGATTGCTTGAGGACAGTAGTTGGAGACCAGTCTGAGCAAGAACAAGACCCCGTCTCTATTAAAAAAGAAAAAAGTAGCTAGATGTGGTGGTGTGCATCTGTAGTGCCGGCTACTCAGGAGGCTGAGGCAGGAGGATCACTTTAGCTCAGAAATTAGAGGTTACAGTGAACTATGATGATGCTACTGCACACTAGCTGGGTCATCAGAGTGAGGCTCTGTCTCCAAAATAAAAAATCCTGTGTTGTTTAATTTCTTTAATCAGTGATTTCCTGAGTAACTGTTATTCAATCAGTGATTTCGGGCTAATTTGTGTATAGAACTCATTTCTCCTAAATGCCTGTTTAGCTCATGGAATTAGTGTTCTTACTGCAGGCACTTTGGGAAACAGTGAGGGAATTCATTGGTGAATCCTTTTATATAGCAGAAAAAAAATAAGGTTTCTCTTTGCAACAATCCCTACCAGGCACATTGGTGGACATGACAAACATTCGTAAATGACTTTGAACTAGTTACATTTCTCTAAGCCTTAGGTTTTTCATCTGCAAAATTAAGACGACCAGTGAAATGAGAAGAACCACTTAAAATTGCTGAGGAAGGGGTTGCAGATGTGCTAACTCCCCCCTTCCCTTAGCATCCCGGGGACGGAAGGAGGCAGCCACTCGCCACGTGGAGGCCCCGAGTTTCAGCAGCCACATGTGGGATTGCTTTGGGCCTGACGTGCAAACACGTTTAAGCCCAGCTTCTTGAGAGTTCACATGGATATTTGGGTCAGGGAGAGTTATTTTTATATGTTCAAGAGAGAAGAAAATAAAGAACAACATCTTCACGTTGACACGGAAAGGCTGCCCTGTGATTCTGGGCCGGAGGTGGGGGGCCATGGGGGTGTTGAGTAAGTCACCAAGCCGGAAAGTGCACATGGAACCACTTTTCCACGGTCTAATCTGGGAACGAGACGCCCTGAGCTTGGAATAGAGTCTGGGCTCTGGTTGGAGGACTGGCTCCCGGGGGCTAGCGTGGCCTCTGGCAGAGCCTTGGCCACATCTGTCCTCCCCCTGGCCTGGTCTCCCTTTGGCAGCCTCATCTCCAGGTCTGGCAGAACCCACGGAACAGATCTTTCTCCTGGCCCCCAGCAAGGCTGTTCACTGACGGCCAAACATGTGCGACTGGCCACGTGGGCCTGAGGCCCCTCTGTGAGGCCTGTGTGCTTGTCATGGCTTCCAGCTACGTACCTGGTTCTCGGCAGGACCCCCACCTCCAGGGCTCTTTCCAGCACTACGGGGAGGCAGCAAAGAGTCCTTATATGAGACTGGATACTGTGACTATTTTCTGGGTTGCTATGGGTCTAGGGTTTTATACAGATCCTTCTGCCAGCAGGCCGAGTGTAGCCTCCAGGGCCAGGAAGACCAAGTTCAAATCATGGCTGGGTCACTTGTGAGCCATGTAACCTTGGACACATACTGTAATCTATCAGAACCTCAGTTTCTTCTTCTGTATATTGGGGATAACGGTTGCCATGTCATCCATCATTCAGCCAACACACACTCATGGGGGGCATTCCTCTACATGCCAGGTGCCGGAGACATGAAGATGAACAACTGGTGCCTGGCGCAAGGGACTGAAAGTCTTCATATAGAGATCTCATAAAGGGGCAGTGGATGGGAAGGGCTCAGTGACCCTGGGTATGAGGACGTGGAATTTCAGCATCTTAGTTCTTCCTTATAGAGTCCAGTACTTAAGAGCTTGGGATCCACGTGCATTCTTCAGAATGAATCACAGCATTTACTGATGATGGACTGTTATCCATCCTTGACAAAGAACGAGGCAGAAATTTACGTACTGATATGGAAGGATTACCTAGAGATACTGGCAAATGGAAAAAGAAAGATGCAAGATAGTCTGTGGTGTGCCGCCATCAGATAGGTGTGACTGCCTGCCTCTCTCGGTGGAGAAGATCTCTTGGAAGACAAGCAGACAACTGGAGTGTAGCAATCTGCTCCCAGAAAGGAAGCGGAGCTGGGAGACCAGGCATAGGAGCAACATACCCGCTACACTTTTGTATTCTGCATTTTGTACCATGTGAATAATTTCCTATTTAAAACAAAGTAAAAATAAAAATAAAAACTAGACTGTGGAGTATGGAGATAAGCTAGATGACTCTGAGAATGTTCCTTAACCTCTTTGGAGCCCCAGTTTCCTGGTTTGTACAATAGGGAATAAAATATACAGAATTACAATAGTAATTTAGATTATTATATAAAAATTGATCTGCCTCACATGAGAATCAGCTGCAGTAATGCCCATTAGGGCTTACACAATGTGGAACAAATCATTTGTGCGCAATAAGCATTAATTATTATCATCATAGTTCCTTCTTAGAGGAGATGGGGAATAGATACTCTGTTTGCCTCAGGGAACAGCCCCCTTATCGAGGTTCTGGTTCTGGCTTCTCTGTGGCCCTGGCAGGGCTTGCAGTACACCAGGAATCTCCTGTGGAGAGAGCTTGGTCCTCTGTTCCAGGTGTCTTTGGGAAGTTCTCACTTGAAATAGCAAGAGGACATTTGCAATGTGCCCAAATGCTGAAAACTGAGAAGGGACTGTCCAGCCCTGCTGGTGTCTGAATGCCTCATAGCCCGCAACCCCCTTCTGACCTTTGGAGACCCCCAAAAGCTATACTGTTGGATCAGAAGAGCTCTCAAGGTCACTAGTCCAAGTCCCTCATTTGACAGACAGGGTAAGAGAGGTCCAAAGGGAACCCAGTTTGTATGATGTGTTAGTGACAGTGCCGGTGTGGGCCCAGGTTCTGAGTCCCAGCTCAGGTTTTTTCTATGTTTTCTTTCTTTAATCCTGAGCTATGAGCTTTAGGGGGGCTTTTGCTTATTCATTCACTCTGCAGATGGATACTGAGCATTAGGCCAGTGTAGGAGGCTGGGTGGTGGGAGGGCAGCAGTTGCAAAGATGAGTTAGACCTCAACCCTTCTCCAGGGACAAGCTGGGGTGAGGGGAGGGGCTGGAGAGGGGAGTTATTCCCACTTGAGAGGGAAAACCCAAGTCCTGGGAGTTCAGAGGAGGAAGAGTTCATGTGAGGCTAGGAGAATCAGAGGGTGCTGTATGTTTATCCACTGTGATCCATCCATCCATCCATCCATCCCAGGAATATTCCCTGAAAGAAGCAAGGATATAGATGTATATTGACTACTGTCTGTTTGCCAGGCTTCAAGTTTTCATCTATATTATCTGATATAAGATACAAGAGGAAAGATTACAAACTTGATTGTCAGACAAACCCTGGTTTAAATCCTGGCACTCCCGTCTCTTTAGTTGTGGGACGTAGGGAAAATTCCATCAGCTTCTCTGAGCCTGCTTCCTTATCTGTTCAATGGAGTTGACAATCAAAGAATCACCATGAGGACTGGAAGAGATGATGTTTATAAAACATTCCACATGTGGCTTGGCACAGAAGAGGCTCTAAATAAAAATGCTGGCTCCCTTCCTGTATCCTAGAGTTTTTTTTTTTTTTTTTAAGAGACAAATCATTGCCTGTTATAGCTTTTAGGATTGGACTGTATTTTCCAGAAAGGGAGCTCTGATCTAGGACAACACTTTGGAAACATTGCTTGCCTAGTGTCTCAGGATCAAAGGGTGGGATGGACGACTTGCTCTCCATCTTATTGGATGTCCTGTGTCTAGCTGGACTTAATCCATAGGATTTATTTGGAGAAAACTAGACATCAGGAAGTGTGATGGCTCCTCTCTTAGGATTTGGGCTTCTGTTTGGGGGGAGCTGCAATGCCCAACCTCCAGTAATGCCATGGGAGGTCATGCTGCTTGGCCCTGGGCCCCTAAGGTCTGTCTGAGTCGGGGTTCTCTTTTGAAGTATTGTTTTGGGCTGGATTGTGCCCCTTGGAATGGTATATCGAAGTCCTAATCCCAAGCACACTCTGTAGGCAGAGCGTAATTGTAGATGTAATTGATTAAGACAAGCTCATACTGGAGCATGATGGGCCTGAGTGCACTGTGATGGGTGTCCTTGTAGAACAGGGATTTTCACCCGATGTGCCATGAGAGGATCTCAGGTGTGCTGCGGAAATTTTTAAAGACCATTAATTTAATTATTTTTGCAAGAAGTTCAACTTATTCTTTTTTTTTTTACCCTTTTTGGGGATCAACCTAATTTAAGTGTGATGCGGAAGTTTAATTATAGGTTCAGGTGTGCTGTGAGATAAAAGAAATTTGAGAAACACTGTTCTGGAAAGATGATGTGAAGACGCAGATACACGGAGAACGCTGCGTGATGATGGTGGCAGAGATTGGAGAGCTGTGGCTGCAAGCCAGGGAGCGCCAGGGACTGGTGGCCACCACCACAGTTGGGAAGAGGCAGAGAAG